>KE373101.1:621272-648545 GCA_000418225.1 Zizania latifolia
GGGCGAGGCGGTTCTGGCGATGGGCTAGGCCCAATAGGTTGGGGGAAATGTTAGGGAGGCACGGCGGCGCAAACGGCGGGTTTGGATTGGGCCCACGGGCTCGACGGCGGCGGATTATGCGACGGTGGGCGGCGCTAGGGCACGGGGAAGGCGGCGGGAGGTTAGGGGCGATACTGACATGCGGGGCTCACATGTTAGTGGCTGGCGGAGTGGCAGACGGCTGCTAGGCCTATGGGCGAAGGTGGGCCGAGGCAGAGCGGGAGCGAGATGGCGGGGCGGCGCGTGGGGATTAGGCTGGCCGAAGGCCGACCCAAGAGCGGGAGAGGCGAATTTTATTTTAAAATTTTATTTTTCATTTCTTTTTCTTTTAAAAGAGCTTCAAAAATTCAGAAAAATATATGGTTGATTTAGAAAAATTCTTATAAAATTCTTTACATTTTAGAGACTTTTGCAAAAAAATTGAGCAACATTTTATTTACAAAAATTTCTCCCTCAAATTTAAATACTCAAACTTCGTTTCTTTTCTTTAAAGAAAATTCCATTTTAAATTTTGTTTTTCTGAATTTTTTTCATTTATTCTATCCACAGCTTTTAATACTTTTATATTTTAAAAATTTCTAGCTGTGACAGATGGTGTCGTAGAATTGTAATACCAGAGCCGATTTGTGGGGTTTATTGCTCTACATACATTTTTTCTGATGCATCATGATTCTCGTACGTACTATCGTTGCCGATGCCAATAGGCTATCGTCGATAGCGTTAGAACATCTCACGTTTATTTCCTTGTTAATTATAGGGTTAAATTGATTGGCACGCCTACTGACACCTCCGGATTATTTTGGACCTGCACTAGAGCTAAGCATGCACTCTTAGGCCTTCGAGTGTGTAGACATAAGAATACATGTGATTTTTGTGTCAACATGCTTTTTTGGCATGCCCGGTGGGACAATTTTATAAACAACCAGATCGATCTTCTTAATCGGCATCATGGCCGAGAAGGAGGTTGAACAAACAAACAACGCTGTCATCTCGGTCACCTTAGAAATTTTGACCAATGAGCAGCGAGCAGAAGTGCAGCAAACTGTTGCAGATTTTCAAAAACTATGTTTAGAGTCTTTCAGCATGACTCGGCAAGGGACGATCCAGAGGAATCAACTACCAATCCCATCTCTTCAGGCTGAGTCCAGCAGTGAAAGTCCGCAAAGATCGTTTCAAGATGCGGTCAACGAAACAGCTAGCCATGCGCTGATTAATCAATCTGGCGTATTGATAAACACTTTGCATGGGTTGGTCAAAATGACAATAGATGGGTCTATCGCCCATGAGTTACCCTAAGGGCCGGTCTATTTTCAGCAAAGGTCATCGGCACATATGATCCAGAGCACACCTCCATAGATGACAGCCATCCCATCATCAATGACATACGAGTTAGAGCGCAACGTGGTACCTATCTTGATACCGCCAGTCCCGATGCCAGCTAGTACTTCACCACAGGCATACCAACCTCTCGCGAGTGCACCTCCATCGGAGTATCATTATACGGTTTATTACGGGCTTCCACGACAACATATGAATTTTGAAGGAACTGTGCCTTAAAACAATTATCAATATCAAAAAAGAGTAGTAATACCAGTGCCACATTATTTGGCGCCGAAAGAAAACGATTTCTTCTTCAAGATTGCGGAGATTATGAGGGATCAATTTGGACTCAAGCCGAATGAATAAAGTTATATGTATCGACATCCATATCCAGATTGGTTTGATAGGGTGCCATTACCAAACAGGTATAGGGTCCTAGATTTTTCAAAGTTTTTCGGTCAAGACAGTACATCAACAGTCGAGCACATCAGCCGTTTCCTCGCATAATGTGGAGAGGCATCGGCTGAGGAGGCTCTCAGAGTTAGGTTCTTTCTGTTGTCTTTGTCTGGATCGGCTTTCTCTTGGTTCTCCTCCCTACTGCCAAATTCGATCAAGGAATGGGCCAATTTAGAGAAGCAATTTCATAAGTACTTCTTCACTGGACTCTAGGAGATGAAGCTGATGGATCTGATAGCCGTAAAATAGCACATGGATGAATTAGTGCCAGACTACATTCAACACTTCCGTGCTGTGAGAAGCTGATGCTATAGTCTCGTCCTGACTGACGCTCAATTGGCCGAATTGGCATTCTAGGGCCTTTTGCCACTGAACAGGGAGAGGTTTTTATCTTAAGAGTTTGACAGCCTATCGCATTTGGCGCAAAGGGTGTCGGCCCATGAAAGTCGATTCCAAGAAATACGTAAAGAGAAGACATAGAAGCGAGTAGCACAGGTACAGTTTTATTCATCAGATTTAGAGCAAGAAGACTCTGATGGTGATGTCGCCTCGGCAGAGTGGGCTAGGTTGAAGAAGACAGTAACTTGGTTGTGAGTAAAAACCGCCGATAAGGAGTAGAGGTATGACTTTGACATTAGCAAGGCAGACAAAATATTTAACTTGCTTCTGAAGGAAAAGCAGATCCAGCTCCCGCTGAATCACGTAATTCCATCAGCAGAAGAATTAAAGAAAAGAAAATATTATAAGTGGCACAATACTGGATCCTATAGTACAAGTGAATGCAAGATTTTTCATCAACAGATCCAATCTACCATCGAGCAGGGGAGAATAAAGTTTGATGAAACGGCAATGCCGATGAAGATTGACGGGAACCCTTTCCCAATGAACAAGGTACACATCGGCTCGCCAAGCTTTCACGCTGAGAAAAGCAGAACTCTGAGGCATCACGTTAAGGCTCATTAGCGTCATGAGAGGGAGTAGCGTGCCACACCATGTGGGCTTGAGGAAAAACTGATCCACATTGCGAATGCACCTTTTTTCGTTTCTGCTGGAAGAATGATATGAGGCTCCCATGGATTAAAGATTACCTGGAGTGCGTTGAAAGGGTTAGTCAGGATGATATCAGTCCTGAGGACCAGCCCCCATGGAAAAGAGTACCTGCAAAAGACCGGCTAGGGTCACCCGAGCAAGGGACTATGGACGATCGATGCATTCAAACCAAAGACAGATGGCAAGGGGATCAAAACCCTATACAAAAGCCCCGATGGTGCCCATAGGATTTAACACAGAGTCAGAGGAGGATGCTCTAATGTCAGAGGCATTGGGAACAGTAAGTAGGAGAATACGAGGAGTATCGACAGAACAAATGATGGGTGAGAAAAAAGTGGCACCCGAAGAAGAAAGCCGATACAGAAGACAAGCCGATGGAAGTAAACATGTTTTTTATATTGTCTATAGAGTACAGGGCGCCTACATCGGACAATGAGAAAGAAGAGCAATCGGCTGCACAATTATTGTTACAACCACAACCAGCAACATTTGAAAAGCCGGAAGAGGATGAGCATCGGCACTTGAGGCCTTTGTATATCAAGGGACACGTGGATAGAAAACCAATGTCAAAGATGTTGGTCGATGGAGGAGATGCCGTTAACATAATGCCTTATTCCACATTCTGCAAGCTCGATAAGGTGAACGAGGATTTGATAAAGACCAACATAGTGTTAAAAGACTTTGGTGGTAATTTATCAGACGCCAAAGGAGCTTTGAATATTGAGCTCATGGTTGGAAGCAAAATACTGCCGACCATATTTTTCGTAATTGATGGTAAAGGTTCGTACAGCCTCTTGCTGAGAAGGGACTAGATTCACGTCAATTGTTGTGTTCCCTCTACAATAAACCAGAATTTAATGCAGTGGCAAGGTGATCAAGTTGAAGTTATCCAAGCTGACAGATCAGTTACCATATCCACAGCCGATGCACCCAACTTTGAGAACATGGATTGCCTTTCTTGACGAGTTTATGAAGTGGATTTTTTAAGGGTGTCGGATCTTGGCCTCCAGGCGATCAGCGAGATGATTCTGGGCTAGGATCCATGTCTAGAGAAATAGATGACAAAGAAGGTAAGCTAGGGAAATGGTTTACGTCGACCGATGAATTAGAGGAGGTAGACATCGGACCTGGAGACAGGCCAAGGCCGACGTATATTAGTGCTAAATTACCTTCTCCTATAAAAGACAAATTGGTTGCATTATTGAAAGAGTTTCAGAATTATTTTATTTAGGAATACCACGAGATGCCTAGATTAAGCCGATCGATTGTAGAACATCGGCTCTCAATAAAAAAGGATTTCGGCCACTAAAGCAGGGTTAGAGAAGATTCAAGCCAGAGATGTATCCTCACATAAAAGCTAAAATCACGAGACTATATGAAGCGAATTTTATAAGTCCATGCCGATACACGGAGTGGGTATCAAATATAGTCCTGGTATGGAAAAAGTACGGTCAATTGAGAGAGTATGCGTAGACTTCAGAGACCTAAAAAAAGCCACACCCAAGGACAAGTACCTGATGCCGATAGCAGATTTACTAGTCGATGCAGCTCCACGACATAAGATTATCAGTTCTATGGATGGAAATGTAGGATATTATCAAATATTCATGGCATAACAAGACATCCCAAAGACCGCATTCAGGTGCCTTGGAGCCATCGACTTGTTCGAGTGGGTTGTCATAACTTTCGGCTTAAGGAACGCTAGGGCAACATATCAAAGATCAATGAATTAAATATTTCATGATTTCATTGGCTCCCTGGTGGAAATTTATATTAATGATGTAGTCATAAAATCACAGGACAATGAGGGACATTTAGCCGATTTGAGGAAACTTTTGGAGAGAGCAAAGAAGTATGACCTTTGTATGAATCCCAAAAAATGTGTCTTCGACGAATCGGCTAGGAAATTTATAGGTTTCATGGTTCACGAAAGAGTGATCGAAATAAGCCAAAACATTATCCAAGTCATCAAGAATACAGTACTACCAGATAACAAGACAAAGTTACAGTCACTAATCGGCAAGATCAATTTTATCCACCAGTTCATATCAAATCTATCAGGCCGATTAGAGCCGTTCACGCCTTTGCTAAGGATAAAAGAAGGGGAGGAGTTTGTTTAGACTCATAAACATCAGAAAGCATTCGACGAAATCAAGGAATTTCTGAGCTCTCCTCCAGTGTTCATCCCACCATGGCCTGATAAACCTTACAAGTTATACCTATCGGCCGATGATGTAAGCATCGGGTCAGTGTTGATTCAAGAAGTAGAATGGAAAGAGCGTGTCGTGTTTTATCTAAGCCGATGATTGCAAGATGCCGAAACAAGATACCCCGCAGTTGACAAGTTATGCTTGTATCTCTACTTCTCTTGCACTAAATTATGGCACTATATACTATCGACGCAATGCACGGTCGTATGTAAAGCCGATGTGATCAAGTACATGCTATCGGCTTCAATTTTAAGGGGGGGTTGGCAAATGGGTATTTGCATTGATAGAGTTTGATTTACATTATGAGTCGGCTAAAGCAGTCAAGGGGCAAGCCATTGTCGACTTTATTGTGCAGCACAGAGATAAAGAAGCAGACTATGTGGAGCCAATACCATTGACACTCTTCTTTGATGGATCAGTCTGCAGGCATGGATGCATAATCGGGTTAGTAATCATATCGCCTTGGGGGCAAGTTTCGAGTTTGCTTATACTATCAAGCCGTACCGTACCAACAATCAGGCAGAATACAAGGCAGTCCTCAAAGGTTTAAAACTTTTGGCCGAAATAGAGGCCGATGCCATCGAGATTGTGGGGGATTCATTATTGGTAATCAGGCAACTCTCTGAAGAATATGACTGCAAAGACAAAAATTTGAGGGTGTATTTTGAAGAATGCCAGGAATTGTTAAAGAGATTCAGAATGGGATCATTAACGCATGTATCGAGGAATTAAAACCTAGAAGCTAATGACCTGGCACAAGCCGCATCAGGATATCGGTCGATGGATAAGATTATCAAAGCAGAAATAGCCGATATCGATGCTGAAGATGGAGGGCCAAAATAGTAGGTTACCTGCGGAATCCATCACAATTGGCCCCATGAAGGTTACGCTACAAGGCCTTAAGATATGTTTTGCTGGACGAGGAACTATACTATCGGACGATTGATGAGGTCCTGTTAAGGTGCCTAAATTTGGAGGAAGCCAAGATCATGATGTGTGAAGTGCATGAAGGAATCCGTGGAACTCATCAATTGGCCCACAAAATAAAGTGGTTGCTGTGTCGTACTGGTTATTTCTGGCCGACGATACTCAAAGATTGTTTTAAGTATTATAAATGATGCCAAGACTGCCAGAAGTTTGGAAACGTACAACGAGCTCCCGTATCGGCCATAAACCCGATTATCAAGGCATTGCCATTTAGAGGCTAGGGAATAGACATGATCGGCCAGATCTATTCATCATCCAACAAGGAATACAAGTTCATACTAGCAGCCACCGATTACTTCACTAAGTGGATAGAGGCGATTTCTCTAAAAAAAGGTAACTGCCCAGGAGCCCATAGAATTTGTCAAGGAACACATTATTTACAGGTTTGGAATTCCCTAAACGATTACCACCGATCAAGGATTGGAATTTATGTCAGAGGAATTTCAGTGGTTTGCAATCGGCATAGGAATTAAGCTGCTCAACTCGTCGCCTTATTATGCACAAGCAAATGGCCAAGCCGAAGCCTCAAACAAAAGTCTAATAAAATTGATCAAGCGCAAAATCACAGAGCAGCCTAAAAAATGGCATGCAATGCTAGCCGATGCTTTATGGGCGTATCGGATGGCTTGGCATGGATCGACTTAAGTACCACCTTATCAATTAGTCTATGGGTATGAAACCGTTCTACCATGGGAGATGAACATCGGCTCAAGATGTCTTGCTCTTCAGAATGAGTTGACGGCCAAGGACTACTACGGACTAATGACCAATGAGTTAGAAGACTTAGCGCAGGATCGGCTTCACGTGCTTAGAAAAATAGAAAAGAATAAAGCAAGGGTAGCAAGGCATTATAACAAGAAGGTATTGGCCAAGGCATTCAAAGAAAATGACTTAGTCTAGAGACTCATGTTGCCTATCAGGACTAAAGATAATTGTTTCGGCAAATGGTCCCCTAATTGGGACGGTCCCTATCGGGTGAGCTGAGTCATACCAGGCAATGCCTATATCTTGAAGACGCTAGAAGAAGAATAATTCATGAAGGCGCTCAACGGATAATATTTGAAGAAATATCACCCGAGCGTCTGGATCAAGACTTAATCGGCCTTCAGTCCGATACACGCGAGTAGAATGTTCAAATAGCCGATACCAAAAGTATCACCTTTAGCAACGTTAAGCAGCCGATACTGAAGATATCGCCTTCAACAGCAATCTATAGCCGATACCAAGGGTATCGCTTTTAACGCAAAATCAACACAGAGCATTGTATGCAAAAATAAAGCACTACAATAAAAGTTTATAGAAGAACCAAAAGTTCAATTGTAATCCACACTAAGATAGGCCATGAGAGCAGCTACAGCATGGTCACGAATAGTGTTCATATTTTCTAGCTCCCGGCAGTCCTCCTCGTCGCTTCTAGGGATCGGCTTCGCTTGTTGGTATCGACGATACGCAGTCTTGGTAAAATCGGATAAGTCTTTCCTACGAGAAATGATCTCTACTGGTATGTCGGTGAGCCGCTTCTTGCGCAAGGCGATTTCTTCCCGGACCTTTGTAAGCTGAGCAAGGAGCTCTTCTTCCCGGGCCCGTAGCTAGGTAACGTTATCATTGATCTTGTCAGGCTCAGCAATCAAATCATCAAGGCTGGCCTTCTTAGCCAGGATGACATCACGGTCGACTGGACCATGCTGACGCCACCGCCTCTGCTCATTACGATCAATTAGCTGCTAAGTGATGCGCTCGTAGCGTGGCCAGAAGACTTCAAAATATAGGCTAGGGGACAGATCTTCCAGTAGGTCCTTGGGAAGCCGATCCTAGACGCCAGCAAGCCGTGCCATAATCAGCGCTGAGTCAGTTACGAGCGCGTCGAGAGGCTCCTAGAGGTGACGCAGAACATCGGCCAGGACCTCACACACGTCGTCAGGGATCGGCCTGGTTTCAACGGGAGCACTTTGGTCGATCAAGGCCTAAAAGATCTTAGTCCTTGAGTTTCAAGTCATATTAAACCAAAAGTTTTGATCAAAGGTCTTTGGATCAATCTCCCTTGAGTTTAATGAAATAACACCATTGATTGATGGATCTCAAATAATATGACAATGAAAATGATTTATAGAAGCTTGTTAAGTATATATTGATGGATATGGTAAATTGAAGCTAAAGTTGATGATTGATAAGAAGCTAAGAATCATAACGGGCAAAGTGATTTATACCATTGATTATATGTTGAGAATCAAGTGGAATATTAATCATGAATATGGTTCATACAAGCTTGTTATGTATATATTGATGGACATGAAAAATACAAGCTAAAGGTGACGATTGACAAGAACTTGAGTATCATGAAGCGTAAAGTGATATATATTATTGGTTAATGAGAATCAAGTGAACATATTGAAAATGTTGGATATGAAGTGGTTTTTTATGGCAAGACGGTGAAGGACAAGTGATACTCAGCTACGAGGGACCATGCAAGGGTGAAGGGCAAGCATAGGATTGGCGCCGAAGGACCAATGCGATGGTGAAGAGCGAGTATAAGCTTTGTACCGATGAACCATTTAAGTCTATAAGAAACTGCGGGTGATCCGCATCACTTATTCAAAGAATGCAAGAAGTGATAAAGAGAAGAGCAAGTTCGGACTTCATGTGTTGAAGGATGTCGAGTGGCTTGAATATATGGAAGCATCCACACTTCATATGTTGACTTACACCAAGCCAAAATTCAAAGTGAACATTGCTCAAGGAAAAGGTATAAATGTTTTGGGACTAATGTGTTCAACTACTCTTATGTAGGTGAATAATTCTAATGATGAAATGGTTTTAACTTTGTCGTCCCTCAAAAGTGAAGAAACAAGATGATGTGAGAGTGTTCCTATTGTTCTAAATTTTTTATACTTGTATTTGAGTATAGGAATACCGTACTACTAAGAGAGATACAAAGTTGATGTGTTTGTATATGTCTTGGTGCTCAAAGTGTTATATCCCATTGCTATCTTGAGAGAAAACTAAAGCCATAACATTTTCTTCTTGGGGTTTTAAGACTTATTCTTTGTTGAGTTGGATAGTCATTTTAATAAGCTTTTCAAAATGTCCAAGATCATTAAAAACGGACTTCTGAGTCAAAAGTTATGACCTATTTTCTGGAGTGCTGCCAGGAATTTCGGAAGTTCCGGATCAAGTCGGAACTTCCGGGATCTCCAGGTCCGAAACTTTCGGTTAAACCCGGAACTTCCGAAATGAACCTTCTGTATTGGTTTTATTTTTGACCTAAAACTTTTGGTTAAGCCCGGAACTTCCGGTTAAGCCTGGAACTTCTGAGATGAACCTTCTGTATCGGTTTTATATTTGGCCTGAAACTTTCGGTTAAGGCCAAAATTTTCGGATGAACAGTTACAAAATATCTTCAAACGGTCAATTTTTAAGTGAGGGGTATAAATACCTCCTCACCCCATTTTGAAGAAGAGGACTCTTAAGCAAAATTTCAGAACATACTCTCTCACTCTTTCAAAGCTAGATCTTGAGCAAATCTTTCAGATTTTATTTAAGAGTGCAACATAAATCTTCTAGCAAACTTCTTGCTTCATCTTTTGAGAAGATTTTGTGTGGTTTAGTTCGTTGGTTTTCCTAAAAAATCTTTGAGCACTTGAGTTCATAGCAAGCAAATCAAATTTGTGTTTGTTACTCTTGGAGATTGAGATCTCTTAGACGGTAAGGCGTCGTCCGTGAGTAACCAAGGATTGTGGTGTGCCCGAAAAAATTTGTGAATGTTCTACCTCACCTCCATAAGGGAAGAGGTAACTCTAGTGAGACCCAAGCTAGACCCCGGCGGTTGCTTGGTGAGGAAAAGGGTTGAAAGAGACCTGGCCTTTTGGGGCCCCTTAACGGAGACGTAGGATCGGTGGATCCGAACTTTGAGAAATAAATCAAGTGTCTCATTTGTTCATTTTCTTATTCTTCATGTTCATGAGATAGCTTATCATATTCATACGTGTTTTAGCCCAATCTATGTGCTTGTGCTTGTGCTTGTTTGATTGCAATTGATGAATATGATAACTTCATAATAGAACTTGTAAGAATAATTGGTTTGAACTAGAACTCATTAGAGGCTATTAGATTTAAAGTTTATCGGTTAATTATGTTTATTGCTTGTTTTAGCCCGATCTCTAAATCTACCCCATGGATCTAGTTTTCCTTGCATAGACATACTTCTAACAACTTGTGCTTACTTTCTATTCTTATAGAATTGCTATAAAAATTCTTGAAGGATCGACTTTGTGTATTTCTTATTGTTCCCGTAATATCCGGTTGGAACCGGAAGTTCCAGACCCCGGAACTTCCGACTCATCCCAGAACATCAGGACCCCGGATGTTCCGGAATAAACCGGGTATTCTGAGAGGTTTAATATTTCTATTTGAATAATTTTTCAGAAATACCTATTTACCCCTCTCTAGGCGGCATCAGTGTCCTTTCAAGGCCTCATCTACAATCCCCTCTAGATCAAAGGGGAACAAGTCGACGAACTCTTGCATAAAAAGGGCATGATGAAGAGTAACGAATGCAGCAAAAATCAGAACACAAGAGTAATGGTTACAAAGGATCTAACCGATGGGAACCTAGCAGGAGTAACGACGACAGGCGATGATTTCACCTGGCAGGGTCACCAGAGGAAGTCCCCGGGTCATCGGTAGCAGCAGTGGGGCCAAGATTGGTGGATGAACCAGAGGTCACTTCAATAGGACCAAAGCTGACCGCTAGGTCCACCACTGACCGGTCATCCCCGACAACAATCGGGGTCAGAGCGACCGGGCGATCGTCTAGAGGGACGATGGCGGCGGTGGACTTGCAAATAACAAAAATTAGTAAGATAGAAGGCAAAACAAAAGCACTTACTGGTGCAAACGATGTCGATGTGGTAATAGCCAGCGTCGTAGCAGCAGGACAGATCAACGTCGAAGGGTCACAGGGAGACGGGCTCTGCAGAAGAGGTGGGACCACTGCAACCTTTTTTTGGGCGATGGATCGATGCCCCCTGACGCCTTGGCCGCCCCGTGTTTTTTCCTTTACGGGCAGGAGGAACGCCGATCGACGGGGCAGAATTCAAGAGAACCGTTGGAGTAAGTGCCTCACAACCCAAGTTTGGGTTATCCGATGGTAAGGCATACCGGATCAGCCTCCTACTTTGGTTCTACGTTGGCAGGGCGGGACGAGTCCCCTGCAAAAAAGCCGATATAAGGTATAAAAAACTCGCAGTACTAGATAGGCGAATGGTTTAGTTGAAGAGAAAGCCAAATAGCTTGTCATCGGTCCTAGGGAATTCGGGATCGAAGCAAGAACGAATAATAGACGGACGAAGGCTAAAAAGATGGAACCTCCATTCACCCCAGAACTTCTCAAATGAAACAGATACATCAGTACAAGGGGAAAAATCCCCAAGCTCAGAGAAGTAAGGGCTGCCGAAGTGAGTCCTAACATATCGATGCTCGATTAAGCCGATACGACATCGAGTCCTGATCTTACCGACGAAGAAGAGGTCCATCGGCAGCTTACCAAGGCTGAACTGGCGAGAATACACCGGCGGATGATAAAATTCATAAGACGACTCGACAGGTTCTTGAGCAAGGCCGATAGAAAGGAGACTGGGCTGAATAGAGGCAAAGAAGTTGGCAGTAGAAGTTGTATCTGTCCCAATCTCCGATGGCCGCAAATGAATCGAATCTTCGAAATAATCGGTGTTGCGGTAAAGGAACCAGACTTGGACAGATTTAGCAAGGCCAAGATAAAATAGTCTAAAAAATTCACCGACGCCGCTAGCCGACAAAGGGGGGCCCTCAAACATAATAACTGCTTCCCCAAAAGAGGTGCATCGGCGGGTACGAGGCTGCTCGTCTTCATGATAGTTCCCAGGAAACCAAAGGCTGAGTAGATGCGGACGAATGAAGGCTTGACAGGTATACGCGTTCAGCCACATTTACACGAACCACTAGGGCCCCCAAATCCGATCAATCGGCTTTCCGCACAAAAGCCCTTTAGCCATCCGATGAACTATACAGAAGGTCAAACCCAAAAAAATACGGCCGATCGGTAGGCAGGCATGATCGGCCAGACACTTGGCCAGATACTGATAGTCATCGGAAGGACCACGAGGGGAGTCGTAGAAGAAGAAGTATGCTAGCCACATATTAAGAAAGACAGCGTGTTTTCACGGTCCAACAGTGCCAGTCATCTTGTTGTGATGCTCGATATATCGCCTCCAGGTGCCCATAGTGCCAGCCTGAAGACGATGGGTTGTTTTGATCCAAAAATCCACGTCATAATTAGACTCCACAATCTCTAGACCGGTTAGTATTGCTACATCAAAGAGAGTCGGTCCCATTACTCCATGGCCAAAGACGAAGGCGTTCAGAGCGTCAGACCAAAAGAGACAAGCTGATACTAACAGGGGATAGTCCACTTGAGGGTCGGCCAGCGATAGTCCGATGCAGTGACCAATCTTCAGTTTATCCCAGAATAAACGGTGGATGACTGATACTCATAAAAACCAATCTCTCCATCCTGGTACCATGCTAGGCCAAGCATCAAAGCTGTGTTCCCAATCAGCCAGGTTTCGTGAAGCCACGCGGAACGAGATACGATCAGTTTCACAGTTGATAAGATCGGAGGGATCGGCTTCACCATAAGGCCCTAACCAATAGGTGGCAGAATTCGAGCCCAATAGGATTAACAGCTGATTCCTAGCGGTCTACAGAAACAAACAAAGTAAAAGAAATGATCTACAGTATTCTTGCAGAAACTACGAAGAACAAAGGAAACAGGTACCTCAGAAATTTCGGCGTTCAGGGAGGTTGCAAGAGTGCGTGACGAAGAAGCCATTGATGACGACGAACGGTGGCGGACGATGAAGCAGTGACAGGACCGAAGGACGGCGACGGGAGCAAACCGGAGGAGACAGGAGATCAGAGGGGTCTACCGAAGGAGAGAGATGATCTAGAAAGCTTGCACTAGAAGGAAAAGGGGTCTCAGACTTTATAATGACAGGACGGTGCCGATTGGATTCCCGATGCAGAGCTCAAGAGACACAACGATAGCAAGATATCAGGCGGAAGTTCAAAACGTGCCTGCTCATGTCCCGAACTCAGGAGACATATGACATGTCGTTATAGAGGAACTCTAACGAACACATCGACTCGGCCGACTCAGGGGGCATCACGCCTGTTTAAAGCCGATGAGCATAAGACGATAGACTCGAAGTCCTCCTGGTTCAACAAGCAGAAGTTAGAGTGTGGAATTTTTGAAATTTTTGGAGTTTTGTTAAACTGACTCGGGGGGGCATCGTGCATGTTCGAAGCTGGTGAGCATGAGCCGATAGATTCGAAGTCTTTCTGGTTCAACAATTTTGAAGGTGAAATTTTGTCGATGTTTTGCTAAATAGATGATCAAGCAAAGCCAATAGATCATTCAGCACGGAGTCTTAGGGGGAGAGAGCTTTATCCGATGCTTGAGATTCCTACAGAAAGTATGGAGTAAGCCGATGAGGAATCCAAAAAACAAATGAATACAATCAACAAGTTACCTGAGGGTATCGACGTGTATACGAAGCGCTCACAGCTAGTAGGGAATCACCAGAATTGTTGTCATCGCAGAGATAGAAGTTGAGGCGATTCGGATCATGGTCACCATCGGCGCTGGCCGACTGTGTTGGAGCATTTAAATCGTTAGAAGGTGAAGAGTCTAGTGAATTTGTAATTAGAACAGTTGAAGCCTAGAACTTGAAGATGAATACGAAGTACATGCAAAATTCAGAACAGATGAAGCGAGAAGTTAAGCAAGCAAAGAATGAATGATCAGAAGAGACGTACTGATTCATGATCACTAGGAGCATCATGATCATTTAGCTTGACCCTCTTGCTCGGTGGAGAGCTCGGGACGTCGAACGCTATGACGAGAGGTGAAGGAAGAAGAGAAAGAGTAAGTTGGTGTATGGTGAGAGTGACCGAGCTTGAAGAAGGAAGTGTATCGGGTAAGATTTATACTCAACAATCTGACGATGCAGTTCTCAAGGGAGATTTTGAAACACGACGTTTCGCATTTTGAACTCGGGGGGCATGTGTTAACACCGGAATTTGGACCGGTGCACCATCAGCTAGGCGAGCCAGGCAACAAGAGTCGATGGGCCACCAATGAAGGTTTAACAGGCAGAGACGGACTGCGCGCGGTGTGGACTGATACTTCAATATTAGCTTTTCATTTAATTAGTAAATAAATAAGTCAGTTAGGATTCGTTGTTATCCGTAGATGACGTGTCCACTCGGCTATAAATATATAAGCTCGGGGTCATTGTAAACACACATAACTCAGTCAATCAAACCCTTTGGCGTATCGCCAACTTTAGGTATATAGCATTAGGGCGATTCCTCGCTAGAGTCATGGCTGCATCGGTTGAGTCCGATCTCTGACTTCGACGGGGATAGCCTGTTGATAAACTGATTCATATATTCATGGCTTTCTCGGTTGAGTCCGATACTATGATCAGATAGAGTAGGCTTGCTAGTTATCGGTTAAATGCATTGATTCATATTCTAGTACTATGCTTTATTGATTGGATCTATGTGTTTGCTAATCACAGCGGTTTGGCTCGTCGTACTAGATTAGATCGTATATCGGTCGTCAACGACACGCTGTCTCGGTTGAGACCGATCCGTGGGATTGACGGGGTTACATACGGGACGATCTAGACCAATGTGTTAAAACGACGTTCATCGGAGTTTTAGCTGATGAGTTATCTGTCACTCTATCAATCAGGTATATTTTGTTCGTTATGCTCTTGATAACCTATCTTTACACTGCATCGGTTTAGTTCGAACTGTAGATGTTGGTGTCATAGAATTGTACTACCAGAGCCGATTAGTGGGGTTTTTTTTTGCTCTGCATACATTTTTTCTGATGCATCATGATTCTCGTACGTGCTATCGTTATCGATACCAATAGGCTATCGTCGATAGCGTTAGGACATCTCACATTTATTTTCTTGTCAATTATAGGGTCAAATTGACTGACACGCATACTGACACCTACGGATTATCTAGGACCTGCACTGGAGCTAAGCAGACACTCCCAGGTCTTCGAGTGTGAAGACGTAGGAATACCTGCGATTTTTACGTCAACACCGTCCATTTGTTTTGATCTAATGATTAGGATTAAAGATGGTGACCTAGGTCACCCTTGATTTTTCTGCGCAGATTTTCTAATTTTCTACGTTAACTTTCCAATTTTCTGTATATACTTTCTAATTTTCTGCGCTGATTTTCCAATTATATGCCGGTCACTAAGTATTTTTAATTTTAGTTTATTTTTAATCCTAACTAAAATTAATGGTCTAAATTAATTTTAAACATTACGTCTTATGAGGTAACGAGTATACAGTAAGAGATCTCTTTTATAATCATATTTAAAGAGACGCTACATTTGGGTGCAGGGCGGGCCCCATCAGTGCCTACCGACCCTGGAGCAAACCCGGTCCGGAGGCCTCACCTCGTCGTCTCTCGGCGATGAGCTTGATGGGAATTATCGGCGTGATCCGGCGGAACACGGACGGTTCGGCGCGATAGGTCGGCTGCCTACCGCGGCGCGTCCGCAAGGCCACCCGCTACCTGCGCACTACTTTAATCCTGCACATTTTCCTCGCTCGCGCATCGTGCAGTATTACACACACCAATAGTTAACTAAAAAGAGACCGTCAAACTCACCAGTCACCACCGTGAGTTCACATGATACCATTAACTGAGTTAGTTACCATAATTTTAGATTATCTCGATAGCTAACAGTTTATAATAATCAATCCGATAACTATTAAATCACATGTTGTTATCACTGTCTCGGTAACTAACAGTTTATAATAATTGATCCGATTTTAACTGCTGGTAACAAATCTAGTAACACTTTTGTTAACTATGCGTGTTACACGTTCCGCGTAATTGTAAAAAAGGTGAAATCTGTTGACCTTGACACGGCAGTCTCTCCACGTGACGGGTCTCTCCATGGACAGCGACACAGCGACAGGTTAGGGGCCAAGGGAAAGGAAGCCGCACAGTGCACTGCACGGGCGCACGCGGCCGTCGTGCTAATCCGCACCCGCTCCGCGCGCCGGACACGGACAGCGACAACCCACGAAAGCCGAAAGGCTATCGCCCACGCGGACGCGGCTCGGTGTGGTCCCCAGCACGGGGCGGAACGTGCGGTGGAACGCGCGACGCGACGTGACGCCCGACGCGGCTCGGCTCCGCTGCCGCTGCGCGCGCGATCACCGCCTTGTGATGTACGCCGCGCTGCGCGTGGAAGGGCGGGCGGGCCGTGGCGCCGGTGGGTGGAGGGGGTCTGCGGCTTTTTTCCGGTGGGTTTCGTGGGCGGGCGTCGGCGGGGCGTGGCGAGCGCGGTCAGCTTTGGCCGGCAGCGGCGGCGGCGGCGGCTTGGCTGGGTCGAGGGGAACTCGACCACGGCGCGGGGGCGCCAATCGCGAGAGGGTATGGGGGGCACGCGTGACGTGGCGTCTCCACTCGGTGGTGATTTGGCGGTTATGCCCCTGGGGCGCGTGCAAGTTGTTTGTGTGTTGTACCCGGTCTCAACCCCTCGGTTTTCTTACCTCCGGTTCTGTTTATGTTTTGTACGGTTCTTATATATTAAATTATTTACTATCTATCTATCTATATTGTTTTATTTATATTAAATAAAACACAATTACTACCAGACGTCGTAGAAATAGTAAAAAAATTGGACGGTGCTTTAACATTTAGTAAAAAAGTTTCATTACTTGATTAAAAATGTTTCAAACAGATGCAACATTCGACGATGCTGTTTGTAATACCAAGAAACTATTATATGAAACATCATTTTTTTAGTGTTGCAAACAATATTTTAAATATTACTGTTTTATTTTTTTTAACAAAGTGATAAAATATTTTACACTAAATGTTAAAACATCTTCTATTTTTAAGACACCTTTAATAAAGCATTTTTATAGTTAATATTTTTTCTGCTCAATTTAGTTGTAGCCGCTAAAGCAATAGGTGATGGGTTTAACTTATTGTGCTCTATTTATCAATCATTTTTTTCTAAATGATCTCTCAGTAATTTAAAACGTAAAACATTAACCTAAAACTTTTAAAAAAAGAACCGGAGTGCCGACTGCCGAGTACTTATAAGCCGCACAGGGCGTGTTTGAATTTGACCGATGGCTTTGCAACTTGCTGTTGACAAAGTAGTTTGACCAAAATAAGATGCATTTGCAACTTCTTGTTGACAAAGCAGTCTAACGAAAATAAGATGCACGGTACAACCGTGAGGCAATATTTACAAAAGTAAATGAATATCGGTCTTATTTTACGGTCGTATTTAGTGGTACTTGGTTTACTTTTTATGGCTAAAATTAATATTCAAATTTGTATTTGGTCGGAAAATAAAGTGTTGCATATATGATTTCGATTTTCACCGAAACGAAATGTCACATGAGCTATTTGTACTTGAATTCAAATCCAAACTATTGATTGATGAATATTGAAGTGTTTTCTCGGAATTAAATTAATTTCTATGAAAATCGTATATAAATTTTTGTGCTCTAAAAAGAATCTATATCCATAAAGAAGACATTTTTTTAGGAAAAACAAGAGTAAATTTTATTTTGCACCCTATTGTTACTGGAGTTTTACTTTAGACCACTTTTAACAAATGTTTTCATTTTAGACGCCCTTTTCATATTAGGTTGTTTCACTTTAGACCATTTTACTATTTTTATTAATCCTAATATTAATGTGTCAGCACAATTTGCCTTCTGGTCACGTTCCTCTTGTCTCTACTACGAAATTCACTCAAAAATTAATGTTACTTCATATTCCCTTTAATACACTATAAGTAAAATTTATCTACTTCCTTCAGTTTCATAAAGTAAGTCGTTTTAGATTTGTATCAAGACTTATCTAAAACAAATCGTTTTATATTTTATTGTATATTTTGGACATCTATATCTCTGATGGTGTACTACTTGATACTCGCCCCCCACACTGTCTTTACTCACACACCCTATTTAATGTGGACAAATAATAAAAATACACGGTAATTAATCACTTGTTAATATTTAAAATCATGTCAACACGACTTATTTTTAGAAACTGGAGTAGTACGCAATTCCTTCTGTATTTGTATTTATCGCACTCATGTATAGCTCGTAGCAAGTTTCCCAATCCCCTAATCAAAAGCGACACATGACATATCCACCATGCAAAATCCAGGACCTGCCACTCTACAGCCAATCCCAGCCATCCATCCAGGCTCCAGCACATCCGTAACCTCAACCACACGTACGCACGCCTTTGCATCATTCGCGCACGCGCTGGCGCCGCTTACTGTTCCTTCCCTTTTCCCCACCCGTGGCCGGGGGGGCAACACCGCCATTCCACGCCGGCCCGCGCCAGCCAACGCGGCCACCACTGGAAATAACCGCGCGCGTCAGGTGTCGCTGTCGATCTCGCGCGGGAGGGAGAAGACGAGGACGCGTACGCCGCCCGTCTCCTCCTCTTCTCCCCCCCGCGATAAAAAGCCCACCCCCTCTCCCCTCGCCTCGCTAACCCATTTCCAATTCCTAAAGCAAGATCCTGCTCCTCCTCCTCCTCCTCCTCTCCGATCGCCGGCAGGCTGCGTCGAATCGAGCCTAGGTGTTGTGTTTCGTGCTCGTCTCGGATCATGGCGCAGAGGGACAAGAAGGTGGAGGAGCCGACGGAGCTGCACGCGCCGGAGATCACGCTCTGCGCCAACAGCTGCGGCTTCCCGGGCAACCCGGCGACCAAGAACCTGTGCCAGAACTGCTTCTTGGCCTCATCCTCCTCCCCGTCGGCCTCAACCTCGCCGCCGTCTCCTTCGTCGTCGTCGCTGGGGGTGTTTCCGCTGGTCGACAAGCCGAGGCCGGCCGTCTCAGCGGCGGCGGTTCAGGTGGTGGCCGTTGACCGGCCTGCAACGGGGCCGGTGGAGTCGAAGGCATCGAGGTCGTCGGTCAACCGGTGCCACAGCTGCAGGAAGCGGGTGGGCCTGACGGGGTTCCGCTGCCGGTGCGGCGAGCTCTTCTGCGGCGCGCACCGGTACTCCGACCGGCACGACTGCAGCTACGACTACAAGTCGGCGGCGAGGGACACCATCGCCAGGGAGAACCCCGTCGTGCGCGCGGCCAAGATCGTTAGGTTCTGAGAAATAATACAACCCCGGGAAGAAAACCTGAAATTTCCTCCCTTTCCCCCCTTTTCTTTCCCTTTAAAAATTAAAGGTAAGGCTATTATTGTGCTTTTCCCGAGAGCTTCTTGTAGATCAAAAAAAAGAGGAAAAGTGAAGGAGATGATGGATCAAGCAAAGGAGGAAACATTATGACGATATTGTTGTTGTTAGTGGTGGTTGGGTGTGGAGAATTAGAGATGAGGAGGAAGAGATGTGGTTGGTGTGTTGTCCCACAAATCTGTATTTAATTTAATTTCCTTTTGTATAAAATATCCTTGGTGAAAGCATTATTGTTGTTAGGCTGGTTGAGCTGAGCTAGCGGCATCTCTTCTTTTCTTCCATTGGTGGCTCATCGCCATGACAGCTCAACCATTGACGCCCCGGATCGGATTAGTTCGCCGAGCATTATTGGTTGGTCCAAGTTGCGTACACTAATTAGTATTTCCCCGGTCTGTATAACTGTATTCGATTGGTTTTAATACCGCTACAAATTGACCACCCCATGTCGACATTTGTCCTACGCATATACATCCTTCTTTCTCAGCGAATTTTTTTCCACCTCACAAGTCACAATTCAACATCCACTAATTAATTACTCCATAATTAAGAAGAAAGAATCCATCCAGATTTCCCTCCCTATGGATCTACCTGTAAATCTGTAATTAGGTCGGCGAGGTGATGGCGAGGCGGCATCACGGTGAGCCGCCGGCCGGCGACGCCTCCGCAGAAAATCCCCAGAAGCGGAGAATTATCGCCGGTTTCCACCGCCGCACCGCCGCCGCCTCGTCGCCGTCCGATCGGCTTCTTGTGATGAGCTCAAAACAAAGAAGAGACTGGTCGTGGTGATGGACAAAACTGCCTCAAATTCAAAAGAATTGGTACAACTTCTCCAAACCGGAGCATCAAAAACTTGCGGATATTTTCAGGCTGGCGGCGATTCATTTCATCGCAAGGCAAATGGAATCCATCTGCTGCTGCAGTGACAGGACGTGAGATTGAAATTTAAGCAGGCAACAAAAAACGAATTATCCTCGAAAAACTTTTGCTCCTTATCTTGGCGCTCCAGTTTTCTATGTGTGGCGCCTGCTTTCCTCCGGGATAACCGACGCCTATGAGAAGATCAATGCGAGCACAGGGCCTTGAGTACAATGATTGGGACTTCTGGGGACAGCCTCAAAACACAGGTGCAATGAACTCTGCGTTTGCTTGACAGCCTCCTCTCCTTTGGCCGTCCCAGTCGGGCCTCTACTTTTCTGCTCTGTTTGAGGTTAAAAATAGATTTATGTTTCGATGCATTTTCTCATGTTGCGAGCCAGTAGCATCATGCAATGGACGAACTTTTGACAGATAGGGTGGTTGGATTGGACGGCACATAGCCGGAGATTGTGCTAGAGATGCACTGCCCTGTGCTCACTTTCCCCGTTGCTTCTGTGACAACTTACGCACTAGCCGAAAATTTAGTTTTTATAACATAATTTTAAGGTACTATTTTAAAATTTTAGAAAATTTTGACAGTAACCGATAAATATAAATATAAACATTTCACCCAAAATTAGTTTTCATCTTAAAGATACGACATTTATCCGAGAAAAAGCAAATGCAAGTATGCCTGCCGTACTTGTGGACGAAGCTCGCGATGACAAGGTTGACAGCGAGAGATCGAGGAACAGAACATGAGGAGCTTACGCAATACTGAGTTGACAAAACTTCACTTACTATTACATATGTTCAGTGGTTCAGATCGAATGGCTGTTTTATTTTCGAAATTTTCAATTCAAAATTTTGAACTAAATGTTCAATTCAAAATTTCGAACTAAATGGTTATTGCTCGGTTTAGCTTGATAACCACTCGGTTTGGGATGGTTATAGCTCGATAACTATTGATTATTGAGTGGTTTGGCGTGGTAACCGATCGTTTTACATCAAAAACTGTTCGATTTTTTAGAAATATAGAAAAATATAAAAAAATATAGAAATGCAGAAAAATTCAGAAAACATAAAAATATGAGAAATCTAGAAAAATATCGAAATGTAAAGAAAATTTGTAAAAAAATAATAAATATATTTGGTATTGATATTTATTATTCTTGGTTGAATAAAATGGTAGAGAACTATAAAACCAAAAAACTATCCGGGCCAGCTGAATGTGCATCTTGATGCATCTAGGCTCCTAATTTGTTTTAGTGTATTAATGACAATAGTGATTAAATGCTACTAACAGTGTTGCTAAGATGAATGCAGATATCAAAAATTAAAAGTGGCATTGCAGCTCATTCAAAACTGAAGAAATCGGCTTATTAGCTTTACTTAGGCTTAAATTATGCTTATTGCGTATATTTTATATTTTCTTGAGTCTAGATATACCATACTATCAAGAGGGATACGTTGATGGTTGATTCAAAGCTAAGTGCTCAAATCAGAATCTTTCTTAAAAAGTTTTGGAATTTCTCTAAGTTGATTTTGGATTTCCAGCAAAGTCGGACTATCCGGATCCTAGCCGGACAATCCGAAATCTGCATTCTGTTAGATTTTATTTGCACTACGGACTGTCTGAATTCTAACCGGATGATCCGAAAACATGATTCTGTTTGATTTATTTTTCAAGTCGGACTATCCAGATTCTGACCGGACTATCCGAAAATATGTTTCTGTTTTATTTTTCTTTGAAGCCAGCACCATCCAGACTCTAGCCGGATGATCCGAAGGCATGGTTCTGTTAAATTTATTTTTGGGGACGGAACATCTGGATTTTGGGTCGCTCTCTGTTGGATTTTATTCCGTGGCCCGGAGCATCCGAATCTTAGTTAGATGGTCTGAAAACACATTTCTGGTTGAATTTATTTTTGGCCTGGAATGTTCAGATTTAAGCCGGACTGTCCAAAACACTGGTTTGTTTCGAATTTTATTTAGTTCGGATCATCCGATTAAACCCGAACTGTCTGGATAAACAGTACGCGATTTATTGCCTTAACAACCAGATATGGGATAGGAGTATAAAAACTCTCCCTCTCCATAATCAAGGCGTGTGATTGCAAACCCTAGCAGCCTTGTCTTATTCTCTCTTCTTTCTTTGCGTATTGATTCTTGTTTGGATCTTGAGAAAAGATTTGAGAGTTCTTTAAACAATCTCCTCGTGTTCTTGTTTAATCCACCCTTTGGGAGTTGTGTTGGTGTGTGCTTCGTATTCTTCGCTGTTTCTTGAGCACACGGCATCAGATCACGTCAACGTTTTCATTACTCTTAAAGATTGAGGTCTCCTAGATGGCTAGGCGTCGATCCGCGAGCACCCAAGGTGTGTGGGTGACCGGACGAGTTTGTACAAAGCTTCGCTTTGGCTTCAAAGAGGTAACATAGTGGAAAATTAAGGCTTACAGTGGTGAGCGCTTGGTGAGGATTAGGGTTGAAAGAGATCTGGCCCGTTGGGGTTTCCTCAACGGAGACGTAGGATCAAAAGATCCGAACTTTAGGAAAAAATCGTTACGTCTATCATTGATCTTGCTAGTCGCATTTACTATTGATATATTTGTTCTCTAGCAAGTTAATTGAATTCGTGCTTGTTAAGTTTTAGTTAGATAGTTTTTGCATTAGTTATTGTTTTAGATTTGTTGTGCCCGGATCATCCAGTTATACCCGGATAGTCCAAACCTCGGACAGTTTTCTTTTTATTCGGCACTCGGAGTATCCGATTAAAGTCCGAATAGTCTAAGTCCTGGAGGTTTGAACTAACAAGTTTTGTTGAGAATTTCAGATTACCTATTCACCCCCTCTAGGCAACTTTCATCGGCCCACTTTTTCCCTTTTTTCTTTGTACCGATCTTGTTGCACTCTAAAACCATTTCAGATTTGAATATTTCTTTTAACAAAATTTATTATAAATCATCTAGTATTTATAAAAAAATGCTTTTTTTACAATTTTCAAACCAATTGGTTTGGGCATACTAGCCGACAATGGCTGATCCGCGGTAGCAAAAACCCTGGTTGTGATAAGATGTGTTGTCCCGTTTTACGTCTACCGCAATGACGAAGTGACAGATAACCACCCCTACAGACGAGCTTGTAGCATGGACGATGTGATGACCTGTACCAACTTTTTGTAAGCAGCTCGCGTGGATTGTGAAAAGGCGTGGCATGCAAATTGGCACCTATGGCTTTGCGCCATCTGTTAGGCCCTACTTTTTTATCGCTTCGCTTGGACACCGATAGGTGAGCCCTTAGTGGATGGTCACTGTGAGTAACGTCAAGTGCAAATTAGCCACAGGGGTTGCACCTAGAGGATGCGCGTCAAAAACCTAGTATTAGCTAATAATATTTAACTATGTTATAGCTTTCTCAGTTTAGTCATTGTGGTGTCCCTTACGTGTATATATAACGGGAGGGTTGTTACTATGAGAGGGAGAGAGAGGAAAAAGCAGGATAAGGTAAAAGAGAAGAAACATATGTGTAGAAGGATAGCTAGCCTTATAGAGGGCTGGTATTTATTCTAGACTTAGTCTAGAGACTGGGCTAGAACTTATAAACCTTTGGCAAGGCATTCTCGTTTCTGATAGAGTCCACTACATAAGAGTAGGATATTACTTCCTGCGACAGTCTAAACCTATGTAAACTTCGTCTGTGTCCATCTCCTCATCAGAACGAGTGATCGCGACTCACAGTTTTTCGGTCAAACTTATAAAAGAGGTCCACCCGGATTCCTGCTAATGGTGTTCACGCACCGATAACATCTCCAAGACATCAAAAACTTAGTCACGATATTATTATATTATGAGCATTCACAATAAAATATACTATTCCCTATATTTTATATTTATATCATTAACAAGTGGACCCTACTTATTATATTTCTTATATATTTTTTTCTTTTCTCTCTCTTATATCACCGACAGATTGAGCTAGGGCAGATAAAGAACAAGAGCCGCTCCTTATAAATAGGGATGATAGAGAGAATTTTTGGGATCACTAAAAATAGGAAGGAGTTGTTGGAGAAATATTTTAGACCTAAAAACTCTAAGAGAATGTTTGGTTAGACTCATTTAAACCTATATCAGATTACAGAGTTACAATCGTTTGTTTAGGTTAGATTGTAATACGATCCTCGGAAACTGTTATCGAGTCTAGAGTTACAGCCCAATTTGAGAGGAAAGGCTTATCGATACAGAGTATCGCTATCGCTGCCTTCCCCGCTGCCTTCCTCCACGCGTCTGTCCTCTTCGCGCACGCTGCCAGCGGCTGGCCACCGCCCGATTGAGGCCGCCGGCGCGGGCACCTACGGCGCAGAGGCTCCCCAGAAGGACACGCCAAATCTTTCTCCACTGACGGTGGCGGCGCTCCGAGCTCTCCGGTACAGATATTCTTTTGGTGATTTGTTCGAGTCCGAAGCTTTTGTTGCCTGGCATTTCCAACCTCTTGACTCTAGCGTTGCCGCTGCAGCTCCTCTACTACGATCCTTTGGCCTATCTCCTCGGACCAGACGTCGAGGCTAGCTCATCCCAGTACGGTTTTACCTTTGATTTGCATCCGCGTGCTTGTGTGTTCTGCTGTCTGGTGTGAGCGACGGCTCAATTCCGTGTGTGAACAGTTGAACTCACTGATTTCATGGGTAGGGAGTGGTGAATTAGGTAGAGGTCAGATAAACAGGGTGGTCGGTCTTAGAAAGGTTCACCAGTTTCATAATTTATCAGGTGGATTTGTAGCCAAACAACACGCTTTTCAAACGAGTTGCTTCCTTGTTTTAATTGAGCGTTGTCATACAAGTTTTATAACTAAGTGGCGTAGTAAAGGCTGACTGGATGCTCATTGGTCAGTCTGATTGAATTGTATTTGTTTGCTATATTTGCTTGTGTTGCATCATTGAACACTTCATTCAACAGAGATTAGTGTTCGCAATTAATGTATGTGTATTGAGCTAGCTGCTCACATGTTCTTCCAGTACTAAAGTTTTTCCCTTTTCTAATATGATACTCTGTCACTGTGTGAGGCTTCAGCAATTAGCAACTTCTGTATCATGTCTATTACCTAACTGGTTGTTACTACTGATCTTGCTCTCTCAATGTATATCATGAGAGCTGTGCAATCATGGTAAATGGAAGCTTTGGCTTGCTCTTTCATGTTGTGCAATTTGTAGTGTGATTAGACTTTCTTCTGCCAGTTTTGCTGAAGATTGCAGTTTGTTCTGTGGTGCAACATTTCTGTTCCTTTTGCAAGTCTATGCTTCATCTGGAAAACTGGAATTCAGACTTCTGGAGGCAGCACCGAAACCTGACGAGCTCCCTGGTCAAAATTTCTATGACTTTGGACTTATGTTTTTGTATCAGAACAAAAAATTGCAAAGTTCATGTGACAGAATAGCAAATGCATGTGAGAAAGTTTTAAAAATCCTTTTCATGTGACCTTTGATGTGCTATAGGAGTATTAAATAAAATGTATTACGCTTGTTAACTAAACACTGTAATATAAACAAATTACATTATACATGTCAACCAAACAAATCTAGTAATGTGATACGTCATTATCATTTAACACCATAATTAATTCTATTAACATTTACCTTACCTTGAGTCTAACCAAACACCATCTAAAAGTAGAGATAGAGAGTTATATTAGGTGTATGACCCTTAGTTGACATAGAAACCAGAAGTAATACTTTCGTTGTCTAAAAATATGTTTGTAAAAACACAGCCCATCTCTACAAAGCAATGTAGCGTTGGAAGATGGTCTGCAGATGAGTTTTTTCAGGCCTGCAATTTCAGCTCATGTAATCTGGTAACATCTAGCCCACCTTACTCATGCCAGGATCCGAGGAAACGGCTCAAATTAGCACATAAATATAGCCCGAAAATCTCCACGTCGTAGCTGTCGTGCTGTTGTAGCATTGGCCCACGGACTGCCTGCGCCCACCCAAATCGCTCGTCGTTTCGGGCGGTGGCGGCCGCGCGCGAGGCGGAAACCGCCGGGCGGGCCGTATTCTGCCGATGGATGCCTAGGAGGATGCGCCGATCTGTGTCTGTGGTGACCGCGCTGCCATGGACGGCGTTGCAGGCCTGCAACCCTGCAGCGCGCATCCCCTGTCCCCCGCGCGAGGGCCGACGTACGCCCTCGGGACGTGGCGGTGGCGCCGGCCGAGGCCGAGCAGCAGCGGTGCGTGCCGCCTGTAAAGCCGCGAAAAGGCTGCACCGCCAGCTCGAACGCCACGATGGGGCGCGCGACGCGACGCGACGGGAGGGGCTAAAGCTATCGCGTGCACGCGCGCCCCCCCGCGCGCGGTCCTCCACCGGAGCGGAGCGCCGGAGGCGGATGCACGCGCGCTCCGTCGTCTTTTATCCTCGCCGCTCGACGGCACGGCATGCATGCGAACCGGCGCCACTGCTCGCTTGCTGCAAGACCACCGCTCGGTCCGCTGTGCTGAGCCATCGGGGGAGGGGTCGTGCTTGCGGGCATGCCGGCATGGGGCCGCCGGCGCCGGCCGGGTGCATGTGCATGTGCCGGAATCATTCGTGGCGCGCCGCGCGTGGCGATGAGGGCGTTCTGATCATCTCCTGCCGTGGTAGGCGACACACGACGCCACCCAGCTCACCAGTCTCTTTGTCTTTGCGTTGCGGTGAAAATCATAGCAAAGGCAGCTCGGACATGATCAGATGTAGCAGCTTTGCTGCTAACTGGTAAAGCCTCCTTTTTTATAAGGAAAAAGGTAGAGGAATTCAATACCAAAAATTCCTACAAGAGACATTTGTACGGTAAGATTGCTTCAATGAAATTTGGACACGAAAAATTCCTCCATATTTTAGAGGAATTCAAACATGAGGTCCAATGTCATGTTTAAATTTTCTTTTGAGAATTCTAATGCTATTCTCTTTCTCCCCCCTCTCTCTAATAAATTAATTTTCTAACCTAAAACATCCAAACACTTGTTTTGATTAATTCATTCGGTCTTGTTTTCAGTAGTATTCAAATAATCATATATGTATGTGT
>KE373101.1:648625-688735 GCA_000418225.1 Zizania latifolia
CCGCGCGTGCGTCGCAAATTTTAAATATGCTGATTTTGTTTTCTTTTGAGCAACCTGATCCTATTACTATGAAACAGAGCTGCTGCAAAATTTAACAGCTCTACTTCTGACTTGTGCAGAGCTTACAAGATTAATCGGTTTAGCTAGCTCCACTTGCACTAAAAGGGGCTAGCTATCGTGTCATGCTGGTTTAGACATGAAGCAACATGTAGGCCATAGTGGCACGGCAGGTTGTTTAGACTGTAATTTTTATTAAAAAAATAGGAATGAAAGTAAATTGGGCCTCGATAAAGAAAGCAAAGAAAGAGAAAAAAAACAATAAAACAATAAAACAATAAAAATATTAAAAAAATACGTTAACCCATGGCTAGGATCAATATGACCTATAATTACCTTCTGGATGTGTAAAGCTGGTATGGTCTATTATCTTCTAAAGGTAAGTGTTATCGTACCTAGACTGATATGGCTAGACCTGACCTATTCAGACACATGCAATTCTTACGCACCCAACAATGACAATGGCGCACCATACATTAGAGAGGAGATCAGACTAAAACAAAGTTATTATCTAATCAACACCTTAAATTATTCCGTCCGTCTTAATTTATAGCTATTTTTAGGCTTTGACACTGGTATTAAAAAATGGATAAAAGACATTACTACCCTTTATTAAAATGTTGGGTGTGAGGTTCACTGTGGGTGAAATAAGTAGGGTTGATAGAGGCATTATAGGAAATTTTTAGGAGAAAATCACTTTTGAGGTTAGAAGTTATAATATTTAGAATAAAATTTAAATGGTAAAAGCGGTTGTATATTGGGACGGAGGGAGTCCTATCCATCATCCATGTCCCCCTTTGCATGGCCAATCACCATTATTCAAATGATGCCCAAACGTTAAGCATTCCTTTACCCCTAAACCACTGCATGGCTTGCCATTGTTATGGCCGACATGGTCACCCATACAAAAACTAGAAAAAAAAACTCCCCCTTACTTTAGGACTCTTTTGCATACAAAAACTAGAAAAAAAAACTCCCCCTTACTTTAGGACTCTTTTGCATTGGTGGACAAACATGCTGGCAGATATAGCTTTACACCTCTTGCATTTTGCTTGGGAATTGTAGTGGGGATGTATGATCAAATCATGTTCAGCAAAGCAAGGGGGCTACCTCTAGTGTAATTTGGCTTCTTCCTTATGTTGTTTCAATCAGAAGGAGAGACAAAACAAGAAAATTAATCACACCAAACAAAAGGAGGCACATTTGATTATGATCTAGCTGCTAATTAGTAGGCGGTAAATAATTAAATTCTCCTGGCTGATTTCTATGGGAGATCAGGCCTCTTCCTTCACTTAGTTGTGATTTCTGGATTCTGAAAAGGAATTACCAAACAAATCAAGCTGTTCCTACAGTTAATTACTTGTGAGGAACTAGTTTCATCAGCTGTCTGTCTCCTTCTGCACCTTGCTTTGCAACAAACAAAGTTGCGTTTGTTGAGCTCAAATAATTGCAACGAGGAGAACATTTCTGACTCAAGATGTTGCATCTTTCTAAACCGTTGGTTGCTGCACAAGAGACAACGGTGAGTACGACGAATCACATGCGCATCATAAAGAAAATTTAAAAGATTTAGTTTAATTCTTATAAAAATTCTATAAAATCCTTAAGTTAAAAAAACCCTAGAAGTTGTAAAGAAACCTAGAATATGAGAAGGTTATGGCTAGACTGCTATCGATGATGTAATGTGTGCATGTGTCACCGTAAAAATCAGTATAATGTACCACAATTTAATGGCTTCTTTGAAACACTGAAATTTTACAAGATTTTTACAGGAATTAAACTAAATCTTTCAAAATTCTTTTGAAAACACTTCATCTAAAGAAGCCCTAAGTTGGTTACTATTGAACATTTCTTTTAACATCCGTCATGTACTTCTTTTTTTTTTGTCATCATATGGTCTAGTAGCCAAGATCTTTATAAAACGACCCAATGATAAGTTCCAATTATTTCTTTTCAAAGAAAAAGTCAATCCGCGATGTATTACAATTATTAGGAAGGTCAGCACTAGCCTAATCTCTTCAAAATGTTCCTATGATAACCACCAAATGCTATAAAAGTAGCATGCATATTAACTTCAGAGATAGATATGCATTGCAGTATCTTTTCTTCTTCATTTCTATGCAAACAAAATCGGGGGAATTATATGGACTGTTGCACGTGTACATGCCTCCGAAACCTTGATCACAAATCAGATGAGCAATTGATGGAATCGGTCAGAAAATTAGTAGATTATGGTTGTTGAGTTCGGTTAAGAGGTGGCTCAATGAATTACATTCTTACCAAACCCAATTATTCCTAAATCTGGATCACTCTGCCAAACAGGTGCAACTATTCTACGGTAAACCAGCAACTTCACTTTACATCTGTTCTAGATGGATTTCATAGAGTGTAGCAGATTTTGATGGAGCGGAGTTGTCCCAAACATGCCTAAACACGTTTATTCTCATCGTTTTCTTGTCTTGCCAGCTCATACGTTTTCGTTGCATGCATATACTTTATCGTCTTACTACGTGTTGTCGCAAATGGTGGTTCCAAATAAAAACAACTTCCGATTACTTCAGATTTTTTATATAAGTTATATAAGTTGTTCAATCTTTTTAACCCTTCCTCAAATATAGTTTATTTTAGAACTTACAATTTTTATATTATTCTTTCATATTTGCTCTTATCAAATAATTGCTACCTCTTTCACAAATAAATAACACATCTTTTCTAAAGCAAGATAAATAAAGGATAATAAAACCATTTGAGTATATTTATTAATTCTCGTGCATAAATCCGAAACGATTTATGTAAGTAACAAAGAGTATATACAAGTTTGTTAAGAAACGTCCCTGATATGGTCACTCAAATTGAAGCAGAAATCGAGCAAATTTAGAGGCTAGAATATTGTACAGAATACAGCAACTCATAGTACAGATTTTACTTCAAAAAAAGAGCAATAAAGTTGTGGTTTTCATTCGCAGTGAAGGAGCTTTCCCTGTTTGACGCAACCAGAGTAGTTCAGTGCAGTATCTTGCTTGTTTCTATTTAAGATAAAAACTAATTCTAGATTAAAACTTTTATATTTATATTTGTAAAGGTTCTAAAATTTATTTATTTTCTACATTTTTTGTAGCAGTTGAAACACGCAAAAGAAAATATAAAAGTTATCTTAGAAGCATTTATACATATTTATTTACCTCACACTGAAGCTGGAGTACGAGCACCAGTAGCAGACACAGCAGCAAGAAATGCACAACTTGCTGCAGTATAGTACAGGCCCTAAACTATCAAACTCTACAGTCTACACTGTGATTAGGTGTCACAGAAGAATAATTCCGTCCCCTACTGTATGATTCTTATCACATGCGGCTCATCGGGATGAGCAACTTGATTCATAACTGAAAAAAATTAAGAGCAGCAGATTCGAACTGTAAAGCTAGCAAAAAAAATTGGTGTGTGCTGCTGGTTTATCAGAAGGAAAGGTTTCAATACTAGATGTGCACGCGCATATTATTTGTTAAACTGAACTGTCACTTGATTATTTGTTGTTTGACGTAAGTAGATGTACTCAACTCGTCATTGCAGGATCTCTGAACTCTGCAGCTGTTTTTTTCCTTAAGAATCAGCTGCTGCTGTTTAACAAATGTATCTGTGCTGCTTCTTGGTTGCTGCAGTTGCTTGCTTGATCTGAAACATGGTTAGTATTTTAGAGTGATGTTTATGTTGTGCATTGTTTGAAAGACAGTATTTAAGAGCAGACTTGGCATTATATATGTAGCCTGACACCATCTGATATGTTTATTTCATTTCCCTTCTTTTGATCATAGCAAAGTCTCAATCTCTAGAAAAACATCGAACAATTGTGCGGACGAATACGTAGAAGACTGTAACGTTAGTTTCATCGTGGAGAAATTAAGGCTGTGTTTGATTGAGTTGTAGTTTCTGAAAAAGCTGCCGTAAGCTGTGGAAAAGCTACTATAAGCTGTGAGCTATGGAAAAGCTAAGAAACTGTTTAGTTGAAATAGATGTGAATTTCTATTTTGGTAGCCCTTAATGTTTGATTACATTATTAATATGCAATTTTGTATGTAAATCATTGTAATCATAAAATTTTGTAATGTTTATATTAAAATTATACATTTTTTAATTACACTAAAATAATACATTTTACTAAAATTTTATCTTTTTAAATTTTATACGAATTGGTATGTTGTAATGGTATGATAGATAATTTTCGTTCAAAGTTGAACTGAGAGGCTGTAAAAGTTGGGGTCCTCCAGCTTTTAGTTTGTACTATGAAAAACTGTTGTTTTTTTTAAAAATTGATTGGACTTCGTACCTGTTTGATTCAGCTTCTAACTTCCTAATTAAGAAGCTGGTTAGAAATTGAATCAAACACGGTATAAACATAAATGACATAAAGGAATTGCTTGGAATTATCGCTGATGACATAAGCTTATACTCTCGCTGGTCAGCATCAATAAACTTCTTTGTGATACCTGTCTCTGGAACACATTTATCTGCTGCTCCACTTGCTTAGCAAGCACTTTCCTCGTTCTATAATATTATAATTTAAGATTAGATTTAATATCTTATAGTACAACAAATCTGTATTTGGATAGTGGTCTAGATTCATTGTATCATAAAATATCAAATCTAATATTAGTTTATAATATTATGGGATGGAGGGAGTAGTAGTGAAGTAGATAAGTACAAATAAAACAAAATCCACGTATGTATGCTGCAAACCAAAACACCGTGACAGTACAGTTAACAGTACAATTTTCCAACATCAGACATGGTGCATGAAACTTAATTATCACATCAGTAAATAGCTAGCTATATGTCAGGGGCGATGTGTTAATAATATATTATCAATTGACCTAATTATTTTTTATTTCGGTGTCGATGAGTTTATGGATAATTATTCTTTCATATATTCTTTTAAAAGGACGCATTAAGGTCAAGACAAATTACGAACAACACGCCCCACGAAATAGTGCAAATAAAATAACTAATCCTATCAAATCTTCGCCCTTTTGTTTGTCATGCGCAAGCCCTTAGATTGTAAATTAGCCCATGCTTGCATCCAAATTCCCCCCTCTCATTCAAGGCACTCCATATATATTCATACCAAGGGACTTTTATAGTACAACTTTTTACCTCTTTACAGGTGAGAGGTAAAATTATATATTATATTTTTTAATTGTGACTAGAGGTAAAGGTAAAATTATAAGTTATATTTTTTAATTATGACTATTTAATCTCGTAAGATGGACGATTCATATTTATCTAGATTTATCACAAAATAAATTTGGATGACTATGAGTTTGCTTATATTTCTTTCATGTTGCCTTCCATGTGTCACACGTGGGAACCCCACTTTTCCCTCCTTGAGCTGCACGCCCAGTGCTCCCTTTTCTGCTTAATTAATCAAGCAACAATATAGCATAAATTAGTTAGAACAGTTTTTAATTTTATCCAACTTACAGGATTAGTGGATCGACAACGGCGCCTGCTCTATTTTTAATCGTCAGAAAACGGAGCTAGCTATCTATCTGTCTCTTTTTTTACATAGTCTGCCCATAGGGGCTACAGTGTTACTCACTCCGGTTAAAGTAACACTCCCAGATCCTAATACTGGAGTTACTGTATAAATATGGTTCTATACAAGAGATAATTGCGGAGTAAATGTAATTATATTATCTTTTTAGAATACAAATATGTATTAGCGCCTAGCTATGAAAATTTTCAAGGAATTCAGTTAGTTTAGAAGGAGACAAGATAGAAGCACTAGAGCAGTACTCCCTCGACCACAATGTTTAGATTCATGTACTTACCTTCATGACTTATTTGGATCTAAGGAAATTTGAAGACTTTTAGATTAATTGAACTAATTTCTAAAAAAATCATGTAAAAACTATAGATTATGAACGACCCTAAGAATATTTTTAAGAGAGTTAATTTTTTTATTCCCTAAAACCTCATATAATAATCATTCTTCCTAAAAATCAATACAATATCCCTATAATCTTAATTCCTATATTTTAAATGAATTATAAAGGGAGCTCATACTTTTGAGAATGAGAAAAAAAAGAAATAATTTAGAGGATCACTTAGGATAGGAGATCAATTAGGAGTACTACTAATAGCATCTTTAAGAGATCTCTTAAATTTGATTCCCTAAACTCTATCACCCCTAAAAATAAACCAATCTACAGCAGTTTCCCTTTAATCTTAATCTCTATTTTTAAAATAGTGCCACGTGGACAAAAGATCTCCGGCTGCATCGTCTCCCTGCTGTATCGTTGCCTCCTGCTGCTGCCACACAGTCTTCCCTTGTGGACTTTCCCAACGGAAAACCAACCCAGCTGACCGCTGCAAGATTCATGTTCTTCAATCGACACCAACACCCAGACGCACGCACAGGATTCCTTTTCTTCAATGACCAAATCAAGTACCTAAACCAGGGTATACGATGGACCAGAGGTCTCTGGTTGAGTATGTAACTAAAGAGCATCAATCCTAATTTTAGGATGCAAAATCCCAATATGACTAGAATTTGACTGAGAGCATGGGAGCAGAATCCTCCAAACATCCATCAATCCTCAGAATTTGATCAAAAGAAACAAAAATCTTTAAAAGAGCCTGATAAGCCTACTAGCGTGCTCCTCCTCAGCCGCCTGGGAGGCTATAGCCTGGCGCAATTTCGGTAGGTGAGGGAGGAGAGCACCTTGGCGTTGTTCTTGAGGCTGGCCAGCTGCAGCAATGCGGACGAAACATCTTGAGCAGGCCGCCGAAGATGAGGTTGACGCGGTCGGGCTCAACGCCACCCGCACACCACGCCACCTCTGCCTGGCGCCCGCAGCATCGGCACAATCCAAGCCCCCAATTCCACCTCCAGCGCGCCCACGCCGTCTCCGCTCACCCACCCATGCGGTCGCCGATTCAGCTGCCGACGCCGTCGCCACTCAAGCGCGCAAGACCGCCTCCCTGCTGCTGCATACGCCGTCGATGCCTAGGCGTGCGCCCGCGCCCCGTCGGCCACACCCTAGCCACCCGTTTCGATGCTTCAGATCTAGAAGATCGGAACAAAGCCCCGGCGTGCGAACAGAAGGAAAAAAAATACCCGCGCAAAACAGACCGCGCCAAACAATTTTAGGGAGTGGGAAACTACCCCTACTTTTGAATACAAGAGAGCTGATATAGGTAATCATTTAGAATATGGATCAATTTAGAACTATCGTTAGAGACTGTTTTTTATCTAAAATACTTAAATTTAAATTTAAGGAACTGTATAGAGTATTGTTGGATATGCGAGATGCTTTAATTTTAGGTGTTCGAGCATCTTATCCTATACTTTTTCTCCTGCTCCATATCCTTTTTAATTGGATGTTACCACTCTTGCATTGACTTTTAAGTATAAATGATAAATAAATATAATGTGCTATTTGTAATGAATAATAACTGCTGAGCAAAAGATCATTTTCATATTTTCTTAACTCCCACTCATAATTCTAAAATGTTGTACATTTGCAACTAGAGAGAGCAATGACAAAAATGCGAGAAAAGCAAGGGAAAATATGGAATTTAAGCAGCCTTTTTCCCTCGCTTGGTCATCTTTATATCCTCCTCCAAACCCTCCTCGCCTCTCCATCCATCGCCTCGGCCTCTCGCTATTCTTAGCCCGCCTCGCCATCGCCACGTGCGTCCCGCCGCGCGCGCGCGGCGTACAAACCCGCGCCTGCCCCGCCCCGTTACGGCCACCCATGGACATCGACCTCGACCGGGCGCGCGCCCTGCGCGTCCTCGGCCGCGGCGCCATGGGCACCGTTTTCCTCGTCGCGGACCCGGCGGTGGCGGCGCCGTCGCCCGGCGGATGCTACGCCCTCAAGGTCTTCGACAAGCGCTCTGCCGCTGCCTCCAAGCCAGACGCCGACCGGCGAGCGCGCTGGGAGCTGTCCGTGCTCTCCGGCCTCGCTCACCCGCACCTCCCGTGCCTGCTCGGCTCCGCCGAGACGTCCGACCTCCTCGCCTGGGCCGTCCCCTACTGCCCCGGCGGCGACCTCAACGAGCTCCGCTACACGCTCCCCGACCGCGTCTTCTCCCCGGCGGCGATACGGTTCTACATTGCCGAGACCGTCTCCGCGCTCGCCGAGCTCCACGCGTCCGGAGTCGTGTACCGCGACCTCAAGCCGGAGAACGTACTCCTCCGCGCCGACGGCCATGTCACCCTCACCGACTTCGACCTCTCCCGCCTCCTCCCTCCGAGGCGGGAGGCGTCGTCCACGTCGCCGCCGCATACTCAACCCCCGGTGTTCCACGGCAACCGCCGGGCGCGCGTCTCCGCGAGGAGCGAAGTTCCCCTTGTTGGCCAGGCCAAGCCTGAACCCTTGCCGCCGGCGATCCCGTCGCCGAGGCAGCAGCTCCAGAACTTGGTCCGGTTCATCATGCGGAGCGAGAAGAACGATATGGGCAAGAAGGTCAAGTCGGCGCGGGTCTCTCCGGTGAGCCGGAAGCCGGGGATGTTCGCCTGCTCTGGCACCGCCGGCGCGTGGGGGAAGTCGTACTCGTTCGTCGGCACGGAGGAGTACGTGGCGCCGGAGATGTTGAGGGGCGAGGGCCACGGGTTCGCCGTCGACTGGTGGGCCATCGGCGTCCTCATCTACGAGATGGCGTACGGCCGGACGCCGTTCAAGGGCAAGAACCGGAAGGAGACGTTCCGGAACGTGCTACAGAAGGAGCTCGAGTTCCCGGGGGACAGCCGGCGGCGGCTGCCGGAGCTCACCGACCTCATCTCGCGGTTGCTGGAGAGGGAACCCAAGAGGAGGCTGGGTTATCACGGCGGAGCCGACGAGGTCCGCGCTCACCCGTTCTTCGCCGGGGTGTCATGGGACATGCTCGAGGTGGTCTCCCGGCCGCCCTACATCCCACCGCTGGCAGACGACGAACTCACCGCTGACAAAGGGTTCAACGTGATAGAATACTTCGAGAAGATGCACCAGCCGTCGTCTCCGTCTCCGGAGATGGAGACGGAGTCCTCGTCGGAGTTCTCATCGGAGTTCTGACTGGTCTAACGTGGTGCTGTGCCTGTGTTCTTTCGGTCATTTTTTCGTTTTGGTCCTTATTAGGTTACTATTTTGTAACAAATGGTCTGGGAGTACGTGTATATACTTGGAGAGAGGGGTGGCACTGTAAATTCGGTGTAGAGGCGGTGGAGATGTGCAAACATTTTTGGGAGGGCTGTCGCACGTGCGCACATGCACGTTGGGTCCAATGCATTTTTGTGTATTTTCGCGTCGCTTCGAAGGCGAGGAACACAAAACGTAATTCATTAACGTGTCTCGGCGTATTTCACCGTACCTAGAGGGTTGAATACTCCTATCATTTCTTATATACTCTCATCATTTTAAACTTATACACGTAATACACATAAGAGATTAAGAAATTAAGTTACCTCTTATTTATTATGTGGTAGATTTTGTATGTAAGTTATTTATTTGTAAGTATAGTAATATTTATTTGATTTGGATAAATATAAAAAAGATAAAATATCTAAAATTTATAAAAGGTTTATATTTAAAAAAGAGTTAATAAGACTAAAACGAATATAAGAAATTATATAACTATTAAGCTCCGATGAATTAACCACATGATCACAATGAAAATAAAGGGCGATAATGTATCCCCTATAAGCCTATTTAATACATTTTAGGCATGTTCAAAACGCTCGAATCCACATGAATTATGAATTTTGGGAAAACAAATTATTTTCGCATGAAATAGTTAAAATTCCCACGTTCTCAACAAAGCTTCACAGGAAACAATTTAATTTTGATAAAAATTCACAAAAAACCGTCACGTTTCAGAGATAACATGCTCTTAATTTGTGTCACCGCAGCTAATATATCATGCTAAGTCACGTAGAAATTAAACCTTGATTAAATTCCATTATCGCCAAAAGGGTCACGTAGAAACTAATAACCACTCCAATGGAGGATTTGGTCAACATATAATTTTTCAAATCTAAAATATGATATGATATTAATGTGTATTGCCGTAAGAACAATGATAAGTTTTTTTTGCTCAAGTTGGTACCTTTTCCAATTACTACGTACATACGTATATAGAGGACAAACAGGTTAATTGCTACTAATCCTATTTCATATTATCATTATTTAACTTTTTATAAAGTAAAATTTATTCAACTTTAATCAAATTTAAATAAAAATATATCAACATCCATAATATCATGATAAATAAAATATTAAGACATAATTAATAAAACTGATTTAATATTATAATTGTGATATGCTTACTTTATTTTATATTATAAGTCATTCTGGTTTTGTCCAGATTCATCTGTGATGAATGAATCTAGACATAGATAAATCTATATAAGGTCAGAATAACTTATAATATGAAACGGATGTAGTATTTTTTTTATAAAATTGATCAAATAATTATATATAAGGGAGTGAGTATATATCCTTTCGGTTTTGCATATCGGTGAGACAAATTAAATTACACACATTTAACGTTTATAACTAGTTTAATTACCTCCCGTACGTCTCTACAATGATTGATTCACGAGCGTCGTTGATTTGTTTTTGTTATGCCAATTCGGCAGGTTCGTTGTACACATGTAAGCCTCAACGCCCGATTAATTAGTCTAATGAGTCTGTGTTGTTTCGAGCTGTTGGTGGTTGAAATACATTGCATGCTCTCGATGTCACAGTTCCAGAATTTTCAATTAACACGCATGCCATGATATATGTTTAATCTGGACCTTGATTTATCTATTCATGAGAATATGCTTCATTTAATTTCTGGCTATGTGTACGGATGAATATTACTATCGTCACGTACATTTTAGTGAGCTGATTCACGCATAACTTATGACTAGCTAGCTTATAGCTTTAGAAGGCAAATTTATTTTTCAAATAAGTCGCAAGCCTATGTTAAATTCTGTTAGTAAAAAAAGTTCATATCTTCGTGTGCTTTCTGAGTTTATTTGAGTTTATTTAGATCTATACTTTAACTAATGTCAAAAATATCTCAAATATTATTGATATTATTAATTAAACATAAAACAAAATAAGTTTAATAGTAATATAATATTTTTCATCATACTTGATACATATATATAATAAGTTCAAATTTTAGAAGATGTTTAGAACATGATAACAAATTTCTCATAGCTTTTTTAAACAACTTATTTAAACTGTTAAGCTTAAGTTATCTTAAAAATAAGCCAAAGATGTCTTATGAATAAGCCAAATATATCTAATGAATAAACTAAAAATGTCTAAAAGGAGCCTAATTCTTATTGTCAAATTAGTTTTAGTTTCACAAGTGTAGTAATCGACACTACCACAGAAACAGTCTTTAGTGACGGAGCTTTACTAACGGATCAATGACACGCGTCAGTAATACACTTTTAGTAACAGTCTATTTTTCACGCGTCAGTAATGCTGTCTTATTAGTGACGGGTCGTAATGTGGCCCATCACTAAAGAGGGGGTACCTCCATTAGTGACGGGTTGTATTACAACCCGTCACTAATGGCTAGCTCATTAATGACGGGCTCGCCACTATAGATATGTATAAATAGGTAGAGCCAACAGAACGTTTCATATCGCGTAGAACCCTAAACCCTAGCGGCCACTTGTTCTTCTCCGTCGTCGTTCCGCCGTTGCGCTCCACGCGTTCCGCCGTCGGTCTCCTCCACCATCGTGGCCTCTGTCCGATCGCGGCCTCCTCCACCGGCCTCCGTTCCGGTGCGGCCTCTTCCATTGCGTCCTTCTTCCGTCGCCGACCCTCCTCGCCGCCGCCTCGTCTCGTGCATCTTCTCCTCCTAAGGTCCTTCTCATCCTCCTTCTCCTACTCATCCTCCTCCTACTCTTCCGTCAAGGCTAGGGTTTGTGATTTGTTGCTTCGTGAATATGTTGCTTTATGAATATGTTGCATTGTGAATAGCTCAATGAAGAGAAGGCTATTAGTACGAGGATGTGTGTAACATTTAGGCTCTTTTTTGGTTTTGATAAGCTTGTTTATGCAATGATGTTACATTATGCGCTACTAGTATTGTTTAGTTGTTTTATTTATGCAATGCTATTATATTATGGGCTCAATGAAGCTATTAGCATGAGGATGTGTGTGGCAATTAGGCTCTTTTTTCTTTTTGACAAGTTTGTTCATGCAATAGTTACATTACGTGCTACTATTATTATTCCTATATTTTATTCATGGAATGATCTTACATTATGTGCTCACTTTTATATAGTTTGGTCCTTTACGTTTCTTTTTCTTTAATATTCTTTAGGGGTAACATTTAATTAATTAGTTATCACACACACCTGTAAATTGAAATATAGCCTAGTGACGAGGAGGCCATTAAGTTGGCAGCCCAACATCTTAGTGCAATCTATGTTTTTGTCTTTTGATTTACACAACTATTATTGTACTTTTTTCATCCGCATCCGCATCCGCTCGTATCAATGCATTCAACAATATTTAGTTTTATTTATTAGGATTTACGCAAATATTATTGTACTTTTTTCATCCTTGTCAAATATAATATGAATTAGGGACATGGCAAGCCTTCCAAGTGATCAACAGGGCACTTCCTCAGACAGCATGCTTTCAGCAGTAGGCGGGTCCCTATGATATTATTGTACTTTTTTCTGTCCCATAATACAAGTGCTACGTTTAGTTGTAGTAATCCATGCCAACAATATAGGTACCTACTTATGTTCCTAGCACTTGCCTCTTAAAAATCAATCATCACATCCATGGCGGGTGTCACCAGATTTATACATTGTACATTGTATATTCTATTTATGTGGTAATAAAACTAACAAACTGATGCGATATTATCTCACTGTTGTAATTTCTAACAAAAAGCTTTAGCGATATCCATAACATTCATACTGGTGACACCCTTAAGATATCAACAAAATATGGGTGCACCAATATGGTTGAGATTGCGAGCTATGGGGGCAAGTTATGCCCACTACTACAGAAAACCATATTATTGACAGGTGATAACTTTTATTAGTGACGGACAAATCTTTCATCACTCTTATCATGTCAGTGATGTAATATCATTAGTGACGGATGTTTACACGTCACTAAAGGTCACGGGCGGTAATATTCACTAGTCACTAAAGGAGAGACTATCGGCTCACCTGCTATGGCTCTTTAGTGATGGGTCATAATGTCACCCGTCACTAAAGGATTCTTTAGTGACGGGTGATTATTGTCACCCGTCACTAATATTATAGTCATTTTAAAAAAATAATTGTTTTTAGGTTGCATCCTGAATCAAAACCAGGATTTGGTAGCCAACATATCCAACATTGCAGAGCACATCACAGAGAATTCATCACAGAACACAGAGAATTCATCATAGAAAATTCATAACCAAATTAACTTCTAACTCGTTATCTCAAAAAATATGGCTAAAACAAAGTTTCAAAAGAGCATTCAATCACTAACTTCTAACTTCTAGCTAACTTCTAACTTCAAGAGGTTAAATAGTGTCTTGAGGAGATTCTCTCTGTCTACCCATCATGAATTATTTAAGGCTATACATTTCTAATTTTACAGCCTCTTTTATGGTCACCCTGTACTCTTTCTCCCTAAAAAAATAGAATCAGTACAAAATACATAATGGTTATCAGTGTAAAAAGTAAGATGGATAGGAAGACATCATATCACAGGTTTACACCACATACATGGCAGCCTCAATTACACCATTGTTGATGTTGAAATAGAAGGCGCATACTGTGCCAACTTCTAACGCGTTATCTCAAAGAAATTGGCTAAAATCAGTAGTTAGGTAGCACCGTCTATCCGTGGATTTATGCACCATAATTGGGACTGTCTCAGACCCTACTGCTGCCACTTGAATCTCGGTGGTCTGCTGGTGTAGGTGAGGTGTGATGTACTTCTTACGGTACTGCCTTAAAAAGTACTATAACAATAAAATTTAAACAAAGCTAGTTAGACAAGGCCAAGTGCATAGATGATCGAGTTAACCACCGATGTATGCAAAAAGCTTGCCATCGACTTCTTATTGATGATCGAGTTATTTATTGTGCAGACATATAACCGAGTCTTAGAGGATAAACCCATCGAGATGTCTTACAGGAGAGCATTCCTTGCTGGAGTTATATCTGTTAGATCGTCAAAATAACAGATGTTCTTCAATTATTCTATTTGGTCAGTGTCGACCTTTCTAGCTATCCGCTTCCCCTTCTTCCTCGCCGCAACATTGGTAGGACCCTCCCCTGACATTATAAAAAATTAATTTAAGTACATAAACAAAATATGCATGTCTAATACCTGAATAGTTTGCTAAAGATTGATACCACTATCGTTGTTCTCTACTTTTATGGCCGTTGGGGTCTTCTCATCGCCAAAGTTAGTGTAAAATTTAGCAATAACAGTCAATGGGGTCTGTCCCATTGTTATTGTAATATAGTCCCTTTGTGTTAAGCCAACTATTTTACTAAATTCGGGCCATCCTTTGTGAAGGCATACCCTATCTCCACAGCTCACAACCTTAACCTGCGTGATGCACCCATCTCTTGTTAATATCTTAAGGGTGTCACTAGCGCGAATGTTATTGATGTTGCCAAAGTTTTTTTATAGAAACTACAACAGTAAGATAATATGGCATCAGTTTGTTAGTTTTATTAGCACATAAACAGAATATGTAATGTACGATGTATAAACCTGGTGACGCCCGCCTTTAACTAGATTAATCTTTATGAAGCAACTGTCAGGAACATAAGTTGGTACCGTAGGAATCTACCTACTAGTGGAAGCACGTTGTCTGGAGAAAGTGCATTGTTGATTACTTAGGAGGCTTGTCATGTCCCTAATTCATGTTATATTTGATAACGATAAAAAAAGTATAATACTACTTACGTAAACCCTAATATTCACTAAACAACATATTCATAAAGCAACATATATATGCACTAAGGAACATATTTACAAAGCAATATATATATTCACAAAGCAACATATTCACAAAGCAACATATTCACTAAGCAACATATTCACAACGCAACTTCACTAAGCAACATATATATTCACAAAGCAACTTCACTAAGCAACAAACCCTAGCCTCCACGGAGGAGTAGGAGAACGAGGAAGTTGAGGAGAACCTTAGGAGAAAGATGCAAGAGGTGGTGGCGAGAAGGCTCGGCGACGGAAGAGAAGACCCTGACGAAGGAGGCCGTGATAGGACGGAGACCGGCGGAGGAGGCCGTGAGGGGATGGAGGCCATGACGGGGGAGGAGAACGACGGCAGAAGTGTGGAGCGCGACGGCGAAACGACTGCGGAGGAGAAGGCGTGACCACTAGGGTTTAGGGCTCTACGTGATATGAAAGTGTTTTATTGATGCTCGCCTATTTATAAACATCATCAATGACGGGCGATAGTTTCTGCCCGTCACTAGATCAGAAATGACAGGCGATAGTTGCCGTCCATCACTCCCATTAGTGCGGGTGGTAATTCAACTTGTCACTAATGGGGGTGCCCTCTCTTTAGTGACGGGCGAAATTACAACTCGTCACTAATAATACAATATCACTAACGCGTTCAAAACGGCCCGTCACTAAAAGTGTATTAGTGACGCGCATCAATTATCTGTCAGTAAAGCTCCATTACTAAAGACAATTTCTGTGGTAGTGGCCTCCATAAAGGGTGGCCCGCATTTAGTACCCGAGTCTGTCTAGTAGAAGGGGACTATATGGTACTAATAATAGGACCCTAATTATCTGTTATGGTCACTATTTACAATAACTATGGTGAAAAGAAGAATGTAATAACCATAAAAGTAGAGGACATCGATAACGGTATGTATAGCAAACTCACATGACGTACAAGAAATACATATTTTGTTTATGTACTTACCGACTTTTTTATAATGGTATGTGAGGGTCATAGCAATGCTACGAAGAAGAAGAGGAAGCATATATCTAAGGGAGCAACACCGACCAAATGAACTAACTAAATGACATTTGTTATTTTAGAAATCATACAGATGTAACTTCAGTAAGGAAGCCTCTCCTGCAAGACATCTTGGCAGGTTTATTCTCTATGATCTAGTTATATGTCTGCACAATAAATAACTTGATCATCAACAAGAAGTCAGTGATAAGCTCTTTGCACATGTCAGAAAAGCAAACATCTATATATATGCACTTGACCTTGTCTAACTAGCTCTGTACAAATTTTATTGTAATAGTACTTTTCAAGACATTATTGTGAGAAGTACATCACACCTCACCTATACCAGCAGACCACCCATATTCAAGTGGTAGCAGCAGGTAATGAGGCAGTCCCAATTACAGTGCATAAATCCACGGATAGACAGTGCTACCTAACTACTGGTTTTAGCCAATTTCTTCGAGATAACGTGTTAGAAGTGGGCACAGTATGCGCCTTCCATTTCAACATTAACAATGGTACAATTGAGGCTGTTATGTATGTGGTGTAAACCTGAGGTATGATGTCTTTCTGACTATCTTCCTTTTTACATTGATAACTATTATGCATATTGTATTGATTCTTTTTTTGGGAGGAGTACATGGTGACCATAAAAGATATTGTAAAACTAGACCCATTAGTGACGGGTAAACACCCGTCACTAATGAATTGTCTTCACTGACGCGATAAGAGCGATGGGAGACTTACCCGTCACTAATAGAGGTTATTATCCGTTACTAATAGGGTTTTCTGTGGTGGTACAACAAGGATATTCATATATTGTATGCCCTTTCATTTTTTATTTTGAAGAGCATGCAAGCATGCAACTATATATGTACTTAATTAATACTATAAGTGGTTTGTTTGATTGTTGAACAGCTAGGTTAGTTAGCTTCATATATATATATTATCCCACAATAATTATATCTGTCAAGAAAACACTACAATTCAATTGGTTAATTAATTGGGTAGGTACATAGTCTACGTGAGCTTGCAGTAGCTAGTTAGCGTGGCACACCATTACACACATATATCGTCAGTTGCTTAAAGGCTTAAAAGGCTTAAAGCTAGTAGCACTACGTACAATGTGTGCTTAAAGGCTGGTGTTTAATCTGACAAAAGTTTGGTGTGTAGCTAGGCTCCTCATCGAGATCGACCCAAATATTTTGATCTCTCATCAATCGCTTAAGTAGGTTTTCAACGTAATCACACCTATTACTAAATACTAATTTATTTTATACTTTAGTACATATATAACTAGTGTAGTTGAGAAAAATTCATGAGTAAAATATACCAGTGGTACTATAACTTGCCACCCAGTTAGGTCTAGTTTAGTCATGTATCTTGTAAATTGCTTAAAAAATCATTCTGTCATATTTTCTATTGATACAAATGACTTTTAACATAGAAGATATGGGTTTATTTAAAAAGTTTCAGATACTGAGAATTAACTGATGAGGATATGAAAGAGTTGGTGTTTTCTAGTTCATGGATTCTAGATTATTTTTAGATTCTGCATATATTAAGATTTGTAATCTCAAATCAGAATTTAAATTATTTAAAAAACTTTAAATTTTAGAAGTACGTGTCGAAGCCCTTTCAAACAGGTTGTGAGACAACATGTTGGCCTCTTTCGTACACGTGACTTTGCACACTCCCAGTGGAAAAGTGGAGCAATATTCTTTTAAAAAGGCCATTTTACCGGTCCACTATCTAATATAACATGAACCTCGTGGTTATTAAGCGCTAAGCACTATGTGGCTATTGACTATAAGCATGCATACACAATAGCACATATGAAAAATACAGGGGCTTAAGCAAGATGGTGACCCATGAGACATTTGGTTTGCTTTAGATTGTGGTGCGATAGATTTATTTTTCCTATTTTTTTAAAATGTTTAGTTGGTACATAAGATAGGATATGCCTCACAAGAGAATATTTCTCTAAATATTAAACAAGTTTATCTTAAAAATTAATAGAACACACGACCATCATATTTGAGACATGAGTATGACTGTGAGATCTAAGACATGAGTATGACTGTGAGATTAAGGTCCTAAATTACAATAGAGTTATGATATCTCTAAAAATTAGAATAAGGTTATTTTATTTATAAAAACTGAAATAAAACAATCTTATCTTACTATACTCTACTCTTCAACTAAACATACATTGCACGAGTGTAAATTGTTGGGAGAGCAGCATGATGCATGCATCTTCTCTGAAAGAATTATGGTCATCCATTGCGAGCTGGAGGTTGCACTTAGCTTGTACAGGCGTGAGTGTAACACTTAGTTGTGGCACAAAAAGTTCACTTTGTTGGTAACGATGCACGTTCAAGCATGGGCTGAAAGCCCCACTTAAACTAAATAATTAAATTTGGAAGACAGGAAAAAAATCAAAGATATAGAAAATTCATGAAAACAAGAAACAATTTATAACCTTGAACTCCTAAGAGAGTTTAAAATCAAGCATAAATTAATAACTTCAATATCGGATTGTATCCAACCAAAACTTTTAAAACCAGTCACTCTCAACATTGGTCTGAATATATCTAAGATGGTCTAATAAATTTGGTGGAAAACACATACACAAAAAACTAAGACCAAAACACACACAAAAAAAACTATAACAAAACATCATTAATTTCATAGGATGGCAAGAATTTACAAGAACAATTCATCAATTTTCACTGGAAAGTTTCCTGCATTACAAACGGGCCGGCCTAACAAAGATGCGATAAGAATCTAATAAGGTACGTGCTAATTACAAATTGACGCATATATATAATACTACTAGATAGGTGGCAACTAGGGTTCACAAATCGATGAAATTCACAATTTCAGCCGATTCGTTTGGCTCGAAACAAGAATTCGATCGGTAAACTAGCTAAGCTCAGAAAAAATGAATTTTCATCAAAATTCGACCGAAATTTGTATTATGCGTGACAAAATTCAATCGGTACTCACGAATTTTGGTGAAACCGCTACCAAGCAAATTTCGACCCGAGAAAGAATTTGTGAACACTGCAGGCAACCATCAAATTTTAACTTGATCTTGGCTTGTTCTTGCTCAGTTTTTCCATTCCACTTTTGTGCAGGCATGTATATACAGTGCGCAGTACTGCAGTTTTCAGTTAACTGGAAATTTGGCCTGCATGCATATGATAGATATATGTTAAGTTCACCGTGATCATTATGCGGACAATATGTTTGTATTGCCAATGAGCTGTAGTCGATCTCGGATGCCGATTGTTCTTAAGACACAACCATATCTACAATCTACATGCACTGAACATTCGTCTCATCCATCTTTTGCCACATCACATTATCACTAGCTTTCTTGGTGTATCTATCAGTGTATAGTTTTCTGGAACATAAATATATACTTTCAGGTTGCATTGGCTACTACTCTACTTCACTTTCGTCAGCTGCTGGAATCTTTCAGCACTAACAGAAGAGCTGGTTCATATACGTGCCACGTAGCCTTAATTGAAACTAGAGGTGTGTATGTATGGGAGCGCGACACTTGTCATGAAAGATCACGATAGATGAGGTCTCCTTTTTAGTCGGTGGGCGCTCTGCACGCATACATACTGTCAATCGTGCATGCATGATGCAGTCAGCCTCGGATGCCGATGGATCGATGCAAGCTACTGTAGTACTGTATATATCTATCCGTGCACGCACAAATAAGGCACAATGAATCTATGTATTGAGCTTTTGGCTACAGGTTTGGGAGGAGCTACTAATTCATCATTTTTCGTGGAATTCATAAATCATGTGGGGGTTGTTTTGCAATTTGTAATTTAGACATCTATGTCGTTATTATTGGTATACCAATAATAATGGGCATAAATATCCGTTCGTTAGTAATGGTTTATTATTAGTAACATACAGATGTTCGTCACTAATGATCAATCTTTTCTATATCGTGATAAGAGTGTCAAGTTCTACTCCCGTCACAAATTGTTTTGCTTGACGCAGTGGTTGGAGCTTTTGAGCAAGGGTAGAGAGGAGAGGGTAAAATAAATTAGTGTTTAACATCTCAAATTTACCATATGTATATATATGTACGTATTTCATAAGTCTAATATTTAATCTCTTAGCTAAAAAAATTAGTTAGCAAAACCTAACATATCTATCTTCTCTATTTTTTTTGTTAACTCCGTCCACGCTGCTTCTGACTGTGGTGCACGCTTGGCCTCTCCCGGCCGGTCCCCGGCGCTCAAGCTAGCGTAGTACATGATCTGTCAAGATCGACGAACTTGCTGCAGTAGTGCCCTAGCTAAGCTAATTGTCGTCATGGAAGAAAGTGACTATTTATCTAGCTAGCTAGCTAGTTTTTTTTTCTAGTGATGAAGAAGCAGCACGAAAGGTCATTGCAGCTACAAGGCTGCGATGCACGCATGCATGCTGGCTCTGATCTGTAGCATTTCACATTTTCACTGTGCTCTGATCGAGCCACTTTAATTTATCCGGAAACACATTTTCACTTAGAGATCTTGACGAGAACATCTAAATTTGAACAACCATATTCTCGTATATTCTTGTTTGATACACACATATAAAAAGATGTATTCTCTATATTTTATAACACTCTAACAAACTATCTATATTATATAAATTCTCTTGTAGATAGCTTATTTTGTATTAATCTCCAATTGATTATTACAGGAAGTAGTTTGATAAACAAAATGTGCAAAGCCATACTAAAACAATTCATGAAATTCTCTCTCCAAAACTTCGTATTGGCATTTGGCAGGCGACACCTGCATCTCCACCAGGTCATCTCCCTCCAATGGCATGCTCATCTTCATATGCTCCACACTATCCCTTCTCCTTGCCTGCGTCGAGCTCGATGATATAACTATTGCTGTAAGTATCTACCGCCTCATCTAGGACGACTCGTCGGCCATCAAAAAAAGACAAGTTAGAGGCCCAGGACAGCGCTCCTAGTGCTAACACGTACGGCTTAGCGCGTGAGCTAGCAAAGGGGCACAACAAGGGTTGTGGCATGGTGACGAGCCGATGGACGGCGCAAGCAGTGGCGCTCAGATCTAGCATCTACTGTTACACAACAGATGGACATGGGTAGGGCTACAATGATCCGACGGAGGGCCTAGACGACCATAGTTGTAACCTGGCGGTGTCACAACGGCGGAGTGGATCATTTCGACCATGGAGGAGTAACATACACTATTTAGATGGTGGTGATCATGAGACTTCAACCTGGATGAGGACAGTTACGGGATGTGGGGAGAGAGAAACAATAGATTTGGTGTCTACTCAGGCTAGATGGCGAGAGCTCCATTTTTGGTTGGTGTGATGGTGCGTCAGCTGGTCAACGATTTTGTTGCTCTGACACGTCATCACTGGTTTGGAGGTTGATATGGCGCTCCTTCTAGATATGCTTTTAGCTACTATATGTTCAAAATTATAAGTCATATAAGTATCTTGTATGGTTTTTAATATAGAACTTTGACAATTAGTTTTTTCACGATATATCATCAACAATTATAAAATCATAATATATGAAAGTATTTTCATATATAAATTCAATATACCATATGTATAACAAAAATATATACATGTTTTTCACTTAATTATTAGTCAAAAGTTAAAATATTTATTTTTTTCAAATACATAAACGTCTCTTAATATTTGGACTGATGGACTAGTTTTCACGGCGATATCAAGTGTCAGCTGACCATGCACCTGCGCGCGGTAGCAAACTAGCAATCGATCCTTTGAACACGGCATGCAATTGCATTCGTCGATGCACGATTTTTGACTCTTGAGGCACCGACTACATTTGCAAATAGCAGCACGTGTGTTAGATTCCGCCCGCTCTTCAGAATAGCTCCCCCTTATCAACATATCTCTGTGAAAAATCCTTCTTTAATTTTTCATTAGCCCAAGTGACAGTCTTGCCATGACAACAGACAGAATAGCTCCTCCTGCCTGAAGCTGCCTCTAGCTCAAGTGCTCAACCAGTAACCACTAGATCGATCAGACAGGAAATGATGGTTGATGTGATTCATGTGCAGTGATCCTTCGTGTAATAAATAGACACTAGTACGATAGGGCCTGATGTTTCTTCAGGTTACAGCTTAGAGCAATTTCAGCATTGTGCCGGAACATGTTGCGGAGATTTTTTTTTAATTTTTAATTTTATTTATTTCTTAATTTATAGTATTATACTTATGTTTTCACATTTTGTTAAACTATACTCCATTCACCCTATCGGAGGATAAGAGATTAAGGGCTAGTTTGGTAGGCCGGGATCCCGGTCCATCCAGCCCATTCCATGGAGATGGCCGAGATCTTAGTCTGCGAAATTAGCCCTAAGTGTATGTTTGTTTCATCTAAAAATTTTTAGTAGCTGGCTGATATAAGTATCAAGCCGGTAAAAGTCTAAAAAAGCTGTTGTTTTTTGGTTTCTGGATTCTAGTTCATTTCTAGATTATATAGCTTGTTTATTTCAGCTTCAGATTATAAAAATTGCTACAGTTGTCAGAATCTAAAACATATATAACCTAAATATAAACGTGGCAACCAGGGAGACATTATCCGGTTATCACATTGAAAAGATATTTTTTAAAAACCTTTTGTTAGTGGGCGATGAAAATATAGTTTTGTAAAAACTAGAAAGAAATAAAAAATAAAAAATCCCAGCGACAGGCAAGCGAAATCGAATCATCGGCGAGGCCCAGCAAACGAACACGCCTCATGTATGGGCCGGGCTGCGCGACCGAGCAGCCCATGACCACGGGTGAAACGCGGCCCACACGGCTCGGCCTGTCGCCGCCGCTGCGCTTGGTAAGCAGCGGTCCAAAGTAGTAAGGGTTAAATTGAAAAGGTACGGATCGCTGACGATGGTAGCGGTCCATAGAAAGGGCTAAATTAAAAATTCCAGGGCGCTATGTTCCGTCGGATCTGTGAAGGACACCCTTGGCCGTTGGATCAAACATACGCCTGCTATTTTCAAGAGATGCAGGGGTCTCTCAGCGAATGTGGCCTCACCTTAAGGTTTTTGGTTTGGTGCGTGCAGGTATAAAAGCCTCCTGCGTCGTTGGTAGGGTTTCCTCTCGCGCCGCCGGGAACAGCACGAACCGAGCCGAGGCGACCCGGGCGCAGGCGTGGGAGGAGGAGGAGATAGGATGGTGGAGAAGAAGGGAGGGGCGGCGAGGAAGGAGGAGGTGGTGACGAGGGAGTACACCATCAACCTCCACAAGCGCCTCCATGGCTGGTAGGTCTCCTCCTCTATCTCCCCTCTCTGTTCCTGCCTCGAGAAACTGAGATCTGATGCGATTACATCATTCTGCTCGATGCAAACTGTGAATGCGTATAGGCGATTAGGCGTGTGCGGACGAACGCGAATTTCCTTAGCTTGTTTTTTTTCATCTTGTTGCTGAGATTTACGGGGGATGATTGGTGGTGGTCGTGGGAGATTCTTCTGTCTCGGGTAGCAAAGCCACAGACTTTAATGTGCTGCATTCGCGCGCCATTTGAAAAAATTGGTGATTTGTCAATCTGATCTAGATTATGTTGTTATTCGGTGACAATGACATCGAAGTTGATGACATGTGTGTTAGGATGGCAAAAAATAGAAGCCAATTCTTTGCAGTGCAAGTATTTTGTGCCATTTCATGCTGCCTGCCCCGAACATTAGTGAGCTTTAAATTTAAGGTGGCAAATGTGCTCATTGTTCTCGCGCATCTTTGGGATTTCGTCAGCCAAAACATAGCAGCTGCTAGTACTGTAGTATCACACTCAATGATCATTCAGAATTGCAGATAGTTGTGGTTCAGTTGTCATTCCTCGTTAACATCTCAACAAGTGGTCTAGCTTTCAAGCTATGTTCGCGGTTAGTTAAGAGGACTCATTTGGCCTACCTTAGGGCAATGTAATCTTATAGCTAATTAATTGACATATTGACAGTGTGAGTGACATGTCAAGTGGCAAATCTTGTAGTCCCAATATTTAGGGTGGCAAATAATTGGGTACCTCAATAAACTTGCCAGATAATTTTTGGTGGCTATTTCACTAAATGGTGGCACAAGGTCAATAATTGACAGTGGAAACCTGAACATAAAATGATCTGAACTTCGTATCTGCATTTTTATTTTTTGGCTTGACCTCTTTTTAGTGCCTATGTAACTTTGTTTTGTTTAGGTAATTAACTAACTTTGAGAAGTCCAGCACTGTGATTTCTGATCCAACACATCATGCCAATGTTACATGATCCTGTTAATGCACATGAATATCAACCTGTTCCTATGGACATCTTCACCCATGCTGAAGCTAAACATGTGGTGTCTCGTTAATGGTTTTCTTATGTTCAACAGTACATTCAAGAAGAAGGCACCTAATGCCATCAAAGAGATCAGGAAGTTTGCCCAGAAGGCTATGGGCACTACAGATGTCAGGATCGATGTGAAGCTCAACAAGCACATCTGGAGCAGTGGGATCAGGAGTGTGCCACGGAGGGTTCGTGTGAGGATTGCCCGCAAGAGGAATGACGAGGAGGACGCCAAGGAAGAGCTATACTCTCTTGTCACTGTTGCTGAAGTCCCTCCTGAGGGTTTGAAGGGGCTGGCAACCAAGGTTGTCGATGAAGCAGATTAAACTTTACCTTCTTTTCATCTTGAGAATGAGTTTAGTTTGAATTGCAATAGACATTTTTTGCAAATCATAGAAGTTTTGGACTATGGCACATCGCAAGCTATCTACTCATATATATTCCAAGGACTACATTTTTCGTTATTGCCACTGGTATATGCTCACATCTCTAGTTTGTGGTTATTTCTCAAACACGTTGCTCACATGGGTTTATGTTACTTAGATGGAGTTATTCATCACACAAATCCTTTTTATTGGACCATCCATGTCCATTTCAGCGAGCAAACACATGAACAAGAAAAGGCCCATGAGAGGCATCCATGACACTGCTGTAAACCATTGATAATGTGATGAAAACATGACGGCATGAGCAATGCATGCGGTGGCAAATGCAGATGGCGAGTCGCCATCTGTGGGCGGCCGTCTGATGAAATGTTGACGAGGACTGGTTTTTGTTGGGCCGTCACTTGCAATGTGATATGTTTAGGCTAGTGGAAACAGCTCACACGTTAGTGTCTTTTAGTCATGATCAGATTTGTCGGTAAGAAGAAAACTATGTAGAACTGTTGACAAATCATGCATCAGAATCTGCCCTACATAATGTGCCCAGGTGAAACATCCTTTCTTTTCTTTTTACCAACCTTCAGGAAGCAACAGAACTAGTCATTTCTGGGTTGCTTCTATTATGCTACAAACGAACGAAATATAAATATATATATATATATATGAATGTACAAGAAATGGTTTGCATTTTTCACAGTAAACATGTATGAAGGGCCTACACAACGGCGCCATTCTTGTGGAGTCAACTAAATTTTGCTACAAAGCAGCTTCTCTCGCGGTTTCACCTCAGTAGGTTTCACAACCATTTTTAAGGTAGCTATAGAAGAGATTTCAGATTGTACGGATTCACCAATCACTGCCGCTCTGACCATACCTCTCTCAGGAGTGTGTATCTTGCATTCTCCATGGCAGCTCCTCTTTGCGCTATAAAATGTGCAATACCGTTAGATGGCGAAGGTGGAGCGCTCTTGTCGACAAGTGATGCAAGGGGAGAGTCCAAGTCGGCCAGATCGTCGTCACTGGTGTACCCTCTCCTCTGGACCATGGATGCTCTTCTGTCTAGCTTTGCACTGCCTCCGGTGTCTGCCACTTTCTCTGCCACATCCAGTGGCGATGGAGGGCGGTAAACAACGGGAGCAGCGATGCATGGAAATGCGCTGGTTGCATCTTTGTCGGTGCAACACTCCAGCAAACTCTGCATGATATGGCGTACATATTAACTACAAAGATGTCTATATCTTTGTTGATAACTCAATCTTTGTAAGGCTAGAAGTCTACAAAGTTTTGTTGAGAGAGAAACATCACCTCAGAATTCAGCTCCTCTAAGACTATGCTAGGAACAGGATCAGGACAAAACTCATCAGGGGTGAAGTTGCATAGGATTCTTATTACTAATGGGAGGCCAACAGAGGGGCAGACCTGATATAGAGAGATCAAAATTTCAAAATGTTTAACACAGCTAAACCGATTGTTGCATAAAAGAGAGAACAGTACAATCATCAGGAGCTATGCATGACCACTGACCTCTTTCCTGATTGATTTTTCTACAAGCATGTCCTTCGGGAGCATCAGGAGATCACTCAATTCATTAAGCAGTTGAAAAGTCTTTGATACAGCTGCACCTCTTCTTTCATAATTACTGTTTCCTGTGTCAATACCATCCTCCTCCTCTGAGTCATCAGCATCAATTCCAAAGTTATCTGTCAACCATCTAGACCAATTTCCGATCTGTGTATAAATTGTATTTCATATAAATTAGCTGTTTAAGTGTGATGGCAAGCCAGTAACACATTTGTAATCTAGAGTTAATGCATAATTTAGTTCCCCATGCATGAACCATCCTGAACAAAAAAAAGGAAAATGTTTCAGGATGTACTTAAAAGGTACTGAATCAGGTACATACAGAGTTCTTCAGCTGCGCGCCTGACCCAAAGCTTAGATCACCAGCTGGAATTGGCAGGACTTTTGGGTCAACAATTGGGTCAGATATAGGATCAGTTGGCATCTCACTAGCTGATTCACGAAGGATGGCATTAAACATCGCAACATCCATACGAGCTACACATTGCTCCATCACCTGATAATCGCAAAGCATGTGAATACAGAAATATATTTTCAATAAGAAAATGTTTATTTCTTACAAGCTATGAATGTCAAAGAATACCAGTTTTGCCAATACTGGCAAGCAGCCACACTCGTGTCTAGCGGCTCGGAGGGGGCAGATTTTGTTGAATGCGTCATGAAATGCAGCCTTCCACAGGTTAACAGAAAAGGTGCCTTGCTGCTGATTACCCAAAGAAGGACCTAACACCCTCCCAGCCTTTGGGGTTGACGAACCTTCCACCGGGGTTTGCATGTGAGGAGTCAGTGCCTGAACAAGAAATGTTCTTCAGAAAATTGATAACATGGATAAATCAGACATAATCACAGGCCAGTATAGTTCTGAAGTATTTCCTTGTGAAACGCTGGACAAGGACTGCTAGTTTGGAGCAAGGGATGCTCCCAGATTCATACAACTATGCAAGTGTCAACAAGACTTTAATCTTAAGGCAAACTTTTACCTGCCACCACACTGTCTCAACTATCCGAGAAAATATCCATGATTCAATCTTCTCCAATGCATCCAAAAGTGTACTTGTTTCCTGCCAATCGTCTGGTATCTGCATGCCAGCAAATTTGGTTTGCTTGCCATTTGAGCTGTTTTTCCATAGCATTGTCACCGATCTCCCATCAAGCCTTCTTGCACCACCATTCATTTTGATGCTTGTCGTGGTTGGAGCCAACTGGCGTGAGATACCAAAAGTTTGTGCAATTATCTCCCTTAGCACAACTGTATTGGACAGCCAGAATGTCAACCTACATGAAGAGCAGAGTTTAATTGAAGGAATTTGATGTGTAAGCCATATTCTGAAGCTGAAACAGAGAAATTTTACCTTGAAGCATCGTTGCTGCATGACTTTGCAACAAGCACAAGGCCTGACACAGTGCTTTTTGCCACTGAAGCTACCTTATCTGAGGACCAAAACTTTGATGCATGAATGTACATCCTAGAAAGACGCCGAGCTGGGGTATGCAGCTTATGTGCTGAACTCCCATGCTCAGGCAATACAGAATATAGGGAAACTTCTAGCGCAGCAACTTCACGAAGTTCTTGTTCCAAGTTGTCAATCTTTGACTGTAACTCCTCATTCCTTTGATACATTACTGATTTCTCCTCATCCACTATCTTCTCTTCAATTTCAGCAATTTCATCATCAGTACCAGTACTCTGATCACAGTGTGGAGCTTCATCTAGCACATCAATCTCCTTGGCCTCTTCAATGCCTTTGTCATCAATGGTTCCAGTCTCACTAACTATATCATCTGTTTCCTCGGACAATTCTGATGGAGGGCGAGAAGGAACTCTTACAGTATCTGGCCTTCTAACTTCAACAGATTTTACAGCATTAACTACTTTCTTTGGCTTTGGAGATCTGTTCTGAATGCTATTTGAAGCTTTATGTTGCAGCTTGTTCTGAATTTGACGGCTGCCACTGCTTTTGGCCATGTGCGGGCTATTTTCTCTTGTCTCCTTTTTCGTGAATTTCCTTGAAACCCCGGAAACTCTGGCCGGTTCATAATCTGATCCAACTCCCTTCTCATCTCTCACTTCCCCATTATCTTTGGCACCCATTTCAGAATATTTCTAGTCTGCTAGAAATGTGATGCCTGGAGAAATAACAAGTTCAAATAATTAAAAAGCGTTCTAACTTGTAACAACTTTTGCAAAGTGACCAAATAAGCAAAAGCAAAGTATGCCCAAATAAGTCGGCAGAACTAAGACATGAAGAAATTTTTTATGATTCAGAAGACTAACAGTGAATCAAAATCGATAATTTATCATACTAGGAAGCTAAGCATCATATAGCAAAGTGAAATAATTCTGCAGAAAAAAAGAGGAAAATTTATGCCACTTGACTATTTCGGATGCGCGCTTAACTGAGATAAAAAGGAGATCAAACCCAGAAAAGAGGAAAACAGTAATAATCAAACCATACCGATTGCCCCAAAACACCTATCATTACCAGAATAAACTCAGTAGAAGCATGGCAAAGTACATCTTAAAAGCAGAAATTATTATTAGTTGGCTGGACGATATTCCAGATTTCCAGCCATAAATGCAGATGCCAAACCATCTCAAACGAAACCACACATCCACTCCGAAATCCCTAATCTGCAACCGACTTGCTCTTTTCGGTGACAAGAACAAGGCAAGGAGGACAGGATGAACACTCATGGAGTCATGGCAACGCTATCTCCCCGGAAGTCAGAAATGCGGATCACAAGCTACCACCAATCCACTCCCCGCGTGCCCAATTCATCACGAGGGCTCAAGGAGTGGACAGTACGGAGACAAGCTATTCAATGCTGCTGCCCTGAAGCAGAGATCCTGGTCACAGGCACAGAAATGGAGCTCCAAGCGAAACCCCGCTCCAAACAAATCAAGAAGCGGCAGCAGGAAACAGATCGAGAAAAGATCAAATCCATCGAGGAAGCAACCAATCGAGGAGCCCACGAACCTCCCCGGAGAGATCCGACGGCGGAGGCTGCACCAGAGCAAGATTCCGGTCCTCTGAGAGAACACAGAACGGCAGTGGAGGAAGAAACAAGAGCAGCCGTGCTCACCACCTCGCTCCCCGGCCCTCCCGACCGCCGGGCAGCAGTAGAAGCAGCAGCAACGGCCCCCGGCGAGGCGGCGTCTCACCGACCGGAAGCCGAGCCGCTCGACGCAATGCGGAGATGGGGTTCCACCTAGAGCAGAGCAGGCTCTTGCTGTGGCCGCTTGATTTGACGTGACGGTGGTGGGTGGGGGTTACAGCCTCCGCGTGCGGGCGCGCGGCCGTCGGCGGCGCGGGAGGCGACGCGCACGGCGAGGTGGCGTGGCGTGGGTGTGTGTGTGCTGGCGATGGAGTGGTGGACGAAGTGGGCAGTTGCCGCTTGGTTATAGGGGCGCCGTCTACTCGACTCGAGTGTGCTTTCACTCGCGACTCGCGAGAGTGCGAGACTCAGTGGGCGAGTACGCTCACCGCAAGGTGGATTTGTCTCCACCAATTTTTCCCGATTTTATATGAATTTTTAGCAAATCATTTTATACTCGGATCATTGATATACTATAAACTTTGCAGAGTTTTTAATAACTATGGTTATTTCAAAAATCTGAAATTTCTTAAACGGTTTAAATTTTAGACCTAAATTATAAGATTCGGTGACTATAGAATCTGTGAATAAAAAACAATCTATAAACTAAGAAATATTGGTTTTTCTAGAATTTTATCAGCTACATATCCATTAGTTGTTTTTTAAAATCTAAAATTTTCTAAACAGATTCTAAAAACATTCACATCACTAGTGTGCCTCATGGAATATGTCTAACTGTAGATTTAAAAGAAACACCCGCGCTGTGATATAAGTAAAAGAAGATTCCGTGTGAGAAAAACAAATAACTATTTACTTTTCTAGATAATTATCACGTAATATTATAGTTATATTTAATTATAGTTGGTTAATATATCTGGATAACTTCTATTAATTTGAAGTTTTAATGAATCTGATTAGCTGATTGAGACCCGCGCTGGGAGAGCCTGTGCTCTCGTCATGCGCAGCGCGGTCCAAGCGGCGAGGCCGGAGGCGGAAGTGCCGGGGCCGGCTAGGAGGTGGAGGTGCCAGCGGCGGCGGGGAGGCAGAGGCGCCGACGCCGGGCATCCGGCAGGGAGGCGGTGTCGGTGGAGAAGAGTTGGTTGACTTATGAGAGAGGCCGAGGGGTCGAGGGGATGAGAGGATGGGGTTTGATTTGTATTAATTTTTCTCCTCGCAGGGTGTTCCGTGCATAATTTTGAATGAAGTTACAAATTCAAATAAAACAAGGACTTACGTAGAAACAGAAGGGACTGAAATGCAACTATCGTGAAGGATCCATTTGCATGATAGCATCCAAAAGAGAGTAGTTTCTTGTTCTGATGTTTTACAGTTTGTGTGAATTCTAAAGTTGCCAAAAGTTCACAACCGTCAGGTTGTTCTACGGACCGTGGGATAAGAAAAGGGTACACTTTAGTTGTGTGGCATATGTGCATGCTTTGATCCTCTTCTTTTTGTCACTCTTATTTATTCCTTTTACTATTTCATGTTAATTTTTGTGAAAAGATTATTTATGGCTGTCTTCCCTCGCCGCTCTAACACATTCGCCTCTTATACACACCTCTTTAAATTGTTTTGCTCATGTTTTCTTATGAATTTTATGGTGGGTACACAATATTTATTATATGCATTCCGTTAATAACGTAACGACTGAGAGAAAACCCATACAACAAACTGGTTCTTTCTTTTTTACGGTCACACTCAAGACATAAAAAGCGCACACCCTCGAGCGCCCTCTGCTAACCATAGATTCTCTGTAGAAAGAGGCTAGATTAAGCACATGTTCAGTAAAATTTCAAATCTGAAATAGATATGAAATTTTGTAGCTAGAAAAAGGTAGTTAGAGCAAATTCACCGATTTCTCTCTTAAAAATAGAGGATTTATTAATATTTAGTTCGTTTCGCTCTTAAAAATAGAGGATTTATTAATATTTAATTCGACTTTAACTCCATATAAGATCTCAAAGTTGATTTGGTTCCAATTCCATTGTACAAAGATCTAAAAGATAGAACCCTCAACCCTACCAAACAGTCTCTCATTGTGAACATCACAATATTGGCTCTTCTTTGCACACATATGCACAAAGTGACATCTATATTTCGACCATATGCAGCTCTTCTTTGCACACATATGCACAAAGTGACATCTATATTTCGACCATATGCAGCTCTTATATGCACAAACTGATCAACCTCGAGATGACATAAACAATAGCCATAAACGACCAAAGAAGGCAAAGAAGGCATTGCTCATTCTGTAGTGGGTCTTCCCAACTAACCTTCTTTAGTGATCAAACCATCATTCTCCTTTAAATGTTCCTTTGACCCTTTATTCTACGACTATATTTTTCCTAGCCGTATCATCTCATTTTCCTTCCCTCTTTGTTCGTCCACACACACACATTCATGCACCAAACATACACATACCAATACCTCTATGCTGTACTGCATGTCCTTTAAAGCAAAACATGGTAGATACGCTTCTTCAGTTTGTGCACCGGCCGGAAGATATCTCATATTCTCTTCTCCTTCCTCAATCCTCACCTAATTAACCTACCACACAATATACTTACCATGTGTCCGGAACGACACGGTTTCTTCGTGTCTAGTCCCCAACTCACGCAACACGACACATTTACGCGCATCCATCTGCTACGACGACAGCGTTGACAAAAACAGCAGTGACAATCAATCAACATTTCTCTGCACATATATCTACTCTGTAGATAATACTCCTATTACAGCAATGCATGTGGAATACAGTACATTCTTCAGAAATAAAAATGGTGTGTACGGAGTATAAATACTTTCATATTATAAGTCATTTTAGACTTCTAACCAAGTTTCAGAAATATATTTTAGCATATATAATATCAAATAAATACATTATTAAGACATATTTTATAGTAGATTTAATAAAACTAATTTAATGTTATAATTATTGGTATATTTTACTATAAAATTAGTCAAGTTAAAAAATTTAACTTATAAAAAATCAAACAAATAGAATACATGTGAATACAGACAAGTGGGTCCACATGTGTCAGAGCTCGACAACAGCACCCCCACACGCATCATGATCCATGTTCAACTACTGACCGTGTGATGCATGCAGATATGCGTGCCCCCTTGGCACCAATTAGAGCACAAACAGGCACTCCCGATTATTATTTCACCAAAGGAAAAGGAACAACATGTTCTTCTGGCCATGTCATTAGTGCAAAGAAAAAGAAACATATATGAAGAAAAAGGATCTCGTCTTCCTTTCGATTTTTTATAATGGGAGGTGACCGGACTCCGGTGCAGTTTCGGGGGCAACCGGGAAGAGCTGTCGGTGATCACCGGCCGGCTCCGGTCACCGTGCGTATCAGAGAATTGGCTTAGGCTAACGACGGATCAATCAGGTATTAGTATATTTACCTTTCTGCCCACGGCCAACCGTAAACCGGAGTATTCAAGCGCATGGGCCCACAGACAGCGGCAGCTCTGGCGGTTATCCTGGCCGGCCGGCCGGCCTCACTGCTGCGCCGGACAGACACCTACTAATCCGTAGATAATTAATTACCGCACCGTACATGTGTATACATACCGTATACAGCACGATGCCACGATTAGTGTGGTACAGTGCAGTACATTGCACTGTGCTTAATCCTAAATTGTGATTTATATTTGTCATGAGGGCAACATTAGATGAGCAGTGTGTTGTACCTCTCATAGTTGGAGTACACAGGAAGAAGCTGCAATGTGCATGCTGGGTGCACCACCTGAAAATCCCAGGTAAGAAATTAGCTTTCGGGAGAAACTGAGCCCTCTATAACCAAACTTTGCGAGAAATAAATCAGACATTCCGACCAGGTAAGAAATTAGCTTTCGGGAGAACCTAGCATGGGTGCACTTAACAACCAAAATCGTCAAATCTCATTAAGGATGTCCAGTCACTAGTAATGCTGTGCAGGGTAGACCATGTTGTGACATATGATATTATGGTCCTTGAGGGCATATTTATCATGAACACCTCTATCATCTATGCGTACTCATTCGTTTTTGGTCGTGGGGATCCAACAACCTCACACAGTGGATCTGCTAACGGTCGGTGAGAGACCCTTTTCAGTTTTCATTTTCATGCAGTATGAAGATATCCCTCTTTCATCCTGGCCAAATTAAGAGTCTTTGGAAAAGGATATCTAGACACATGGAATTCTACGTGTACTATGATAAATTTACTAAATTGTTTGTCATACCTGAAAAAAGAACTTTATATTGATCGGCAGGTGTCAGCACAGCCATCCATCAGATGTTACACTATGCTAGCTCCTCGTCAGCCATTTCGGTGTACAGAAAGATCTGGAGCTGCAAGGCAGGCCATACCAGTGAAAAGGAGTTTAAAAAGAAAAAAAATAACTTAGCGGCATATTAGGACTGCGACTGCTCTCAAAAGGACATTCCAACAACAACCGCCGTATTGCTTTGCTATACAGATCGTCAGTTTACATTGTGAGCTTAAACGTCAAAGGTTGCTTCATACCTCACAACCAATCCATAGGTGGTACATTCATTCCCATGCTAGGTTCTCAATAAAAACATCACAACCATAGCCACAGGAGTAGGTAAATATGTACTGACCTAGTGGCTGGAGTCACGTTGGAGTTACGTTCGGAGGGTGAAGCACACCAGCTGAAAGGGCCAAGAGACCATACACATTAGAGCTAATGCATCAGTAGAATGACGATGAGACAGCAACGTTTCATTTACTTCCATGAGGGATGAACAGAATTTAGCTTCACATATCCATTTGAATGCAATCATAACAGGCAACAAGAGAGGTGAAGCAGTAGGGAACAGAAATAAAGCAAAATTATATGTTCTACATAAGGTGGAACAGCCTGAGGCGCCATACTAATGATTCCATCCACCCCTTGATCCCAAGCATATGCTACTTTGAGACTACAGAACTGACGGCAGTGAAATCCACGCACGAATACCCTCGTTTAAAAGAATATTTTTGGTGTAGAAAGTCTCAAATTCAGGATCTTCCGCTGCACGGATTTCCTGGTTTAACCAGAAAACTGTCATGAAACTTCTGTTGCACACCTAAAATTTCTTCCAACAAGATACTACAACTGAAACAATTATATCTCAAGATCTGTTTGACAAGAACTATAACTTGCATTTTGGGGTTGTACTAAGGATAACATCAATTATAACTTGCATTCTGGGGTTCTACTAAGGATAACATCAATTATAACTTGCATTCTGGGGTTCTCGCTAAGGATAATATCACCGAAATCAACCAGCTTCACAAGCACTCAGAAGGTAGAAGAATAGCTATCAGCGAGCATGAGTCAGCTTGTAAATTAAAGAGAGATATAATTCTGTTTGTCAAATAAACATGGAAACTATATTCTTTCAAAACATCATCAGGTAATAAGTTAGTGTCATCACATGAAGACTGGCTCATAACTTTAGGATAAAAACTTCAATCTTGCAAGGTAAGTTACTGTATATCTAACTTTTAGAAGGTGATGTGCCTATCAAGATGTAACAAGAGGTGTCTGCTAAAGAACTGAAACTCTTTCTAAATCTCACGCCATCGTTTTTGTTCTATGCAAAAGTTGAAACATGTACTCGGACGAAGGTACGAGGTAGATATGTACAGGCCACCAGAAAGTTCATGCATAGATCAAACATCCCTTAAAAAAGAACGCAGAACAAATCTACATCGAGTGTTAAATAAGCTGCCCAAAAGACTAAAAATTTGAAGGCTGTAACGTTAAGGTACAAAAAATGTGTGTCAACGGTTAAGGCACATATCTTTATTTGGTGGACCAAGAGTTCCATAACGCCATCTCTCAACAATTAACTGATAGAATAGTGCATCAGAAATTCCAAATGAATTAACGATGTTTAGATAGAGGAACTCAGGTTAAATGTATGAAGATTTGTTCTGTGGTATTAGCTATTATTAACTGCTGTTAAGTAACATAATGTAAGGAAATGACATAATGAAGTATAGTCCTTAACTCCTTATGGTCACCCAATTTCAACTGGAATACTTTAGGCAGTAAACAAAAGGCAAGTGCCTCATGTGCATGCTTGTGGTCCCTAACAAACGGAATCAAACCCATCGTGTTGACCACATTGTTTAGGAAATGTCAACAATTCAGGAAAAAATGGGTTTGGTTTATGCTTCACTGGTGTAAAAAAATTACTCTTCAGCTCATAAGAACTAGCAAGAAAGTTTCAGTTCTAATATCATTTCAGTAGTTCGGTTGGCACAACTTCATCATCAGCTAAAGCTTCAATGAAACAGGAATTTTATTCATATGTCAAATCATAAAAAAGCATCCATGAAATTTTGGGCAGCACTATATTTATACGGATTTAGAGAATTACAGGTAAGAAAAATTTATCACCAAAGCTGCAAGATAGCATTGGTGTTCACAGAGGCACAGACACTAATCATATAAAATGAGCAAGAGCAATGCATGCCTGGACATCAAAAGCTGCAGTGACAGTGCAAAAATGCTTTGATGGTAAAGATAGACACTGTTCAAATCCAAATAACCACATGATGCTCAGGTGTCAGGGACTCTATGTACAATATAATCACCACAGTATGAAGAACAATGTAGTACGAAATTAATTGCAGGAAAAATTTTCAAATCTCTGTAGCAATAACCAAGAGGCAACACATTACCTAAAAACTACTGGGAGAGATCCAGACTGTGAAATGCAAGATTTGAAAAGTTCTCACTGTAAAGCTGGTTTGGTAGATACTGAGCCACACACATCAAAATGCATCAAGTACAAACTGAGAAAAGTAAACAATATAAGTGTAAGGTCACATTGTATGCCTGCCTAGGTAAGTGAGTTATTATTCTTAGCCTTTTGTTATCAAGTGCTTGGTCAAGGACACCACACATGTGAAGGTCTCAAAAGGAGGGTACATTAACAAATATTTAGCATTATTTAAGTGGATAAAACAGTTCGTTAAGCGTAGGCATAAACTAATGATGTCCTGGGGTGAATATTAAAAACTTTGGTGAAACTTTTCAAAAAATCCCAACTTAGCCACCATTTAAGTTGGTGCACTACGACTGACTGGGCCAATATTACATGGGCTTTTCTGATTTCTGGGTCCCTGCATAATCCAAATAAATGTTCAGATAGCACAATCTTGTTCTTCAATGTTCCCATTGATTGTTGACACAGTATAGACACGTGAGCCTGTCTAAAGCCTTTAAAAGGGAATCTAGAAGAGAGAGGCCCTTGCCTCTTTTCTTTTTTTAGGTGAAGAAGCCCTTACCACTGAAGGTTTGCTTGTATGGAAGAGTTTGGAGCTTTGGGGCAATCAGCTGGACCAGTCAGCACCTTGTAGAACAAAATAAACTCTAATCCTGATCAACGGAAGATAAAGATAAAACTGGTTTCTGTACTGCAAGGTCATTTTCCCACCTTAGGTTATGTCTTGCTTCGATATACTTAACCAAGACCCAGTGAGGGAATAGCATTGTCACTGCGGGAAACCTGACCGGCGGGTCACTCGGCATCGGCATCGCCTGCGGCGGCGAGCTCCTTCTCCTGGAGACGCTCAAAGGCCTTCTGGTGCGCCCAGGTCTCGAGAGTGAGGTCGGGCTTGGCGTTGAGGCCGACACCGAGGATGACGATGGTGAGGAAGGAGGTGACGTAGCAAGGCAGCTCCCAGTCCTCCCACTTCCGCGACTCCCCCGGCGGCAGCGGCGGCCGGTTGAAGAGGTACCCCTTGGGCCGCTCCTCGTGCCCCGGCGTCGTCCACCGCCCCGCGCCGTCCCCGCCGCCGTCGAGATCGCCCGCATCTAGCTCTCCGGTGTGTCAGGGCGTGTGAGAATTACAGAGGAAGCTGTGCTGCGGTGGAGCGGAGATCGATCGGAGAGGAGAGTGGAATCTGGAAACGTGGGATTTGTGAAGTAGGCTGAGTTAGTTTTGGGCCGAGATAATTGGGCTTGGTATTTATGTTGGCTGAAATGGGTACAAGTTTATTTGGCCCAAAAGAACAATTTACTTGCGCTATGTTTGGAATAATTTTTTAAAATAATCTATTTTATTCGAAATTACATTTTTGTGGTCTTTTAAAAAACATATCGTCAAACCAACTATTGATATAGGACGTAAAACCAACAGTCGAGACACAAAATATCCCAATTAGAGGTTTGTGATAAAGTGGCAAAAGAGCCCTGCTACCAAACATAGGAGCCCACAATCAAATTCTACCCTCTGTCGACCATGGGCTTTGTGACAAGGATCATATAGCTGACAAGATCTATCTTTAAACCAACGGTCAATACGAGTCTAGTTTTATATTTTTAAAAACTGCTTATAAATATTATTTCAAATAAAAATAGATTATTTTAAAAAGGCTCATTTTGAAGTTTCCCTGCAAATAGAACCGTTTCATATGAAATTTATAGATTCCAAATTTAAGCCATGTGCAAGTGCAGCAATAGCACAATAGAATTATGGCGTTACTTCCAAAGCTAACATGTCCATGTTTTGCTCTGCTGATGTGCTCTGCAAAAGTGGCAGTTAAGTAAACAGGACTGGTCCATGACAAGCAGTCCATAGCTCATAGCTTCAGCCATATAAAATGTGCAGTGCAATAGGCCATCAAAAGCTCATCAAAATATCAAATGGATGCCCGGTTCCAGTTAGCAACCCACCACACCCTCCGGTTAAAAAAATATAAAGTTTGTGTACATTTAAAAATCCATATATAAAAATATTTTAATATGATATTAATTTATAGTTGTCGATGATATATAAGTAAAAAAAATTAGTAATCAAACGTTAAAAACCACATAAAAAATGTATATACCTTATATTTTTACGAGAAGTATCACGGAAGCGCAATGGAAACAGTACTGGTACTAAGGAAGAGCAGTGAAAACAGTAATGGCTGCATTCTTCGTGTAAAATGAATGCGACCATCTGCTCATGTTGATCAGGCAGGAGGCATTGAATCCTACGTCCGTGGAGCAGGACAAAAGCGTTTGATTAGTGTTTAGAACGAACGAAATTTTCAGTAAACTTAATAAAAAATATCGATTTATAAACTAGACACTAACAATGGAGTGAGTTGATGGCAGCTGGGCTAATGACGAAGGTTTGATTAAGGAACAAGACAACGGGGCAGATGAACGAGGAGGATGGCCTGGAAATGTGGCTGCATAACCGGTGAACTAATGACAGAGGGACAAAATCATAATCCGATAATTCTGCAGGACCGGGTGTCTTGTTTATTTGTTCATGCCGTCCGATCTGAAGCATCCCCATATTGCAAGTAATCAAGCTACCAGTCACAACTCAATTAACTTCAGCAGTAAGGGCTCCTTTGAAACATATGAATTTTACAGGATTTAGAGCAAATCCTCTAAAATTCTTTCAAAATTACTCTATTCCAAAAGAGGCCTAAATGTTTTTCATGTGAAAGAAAGAAACTTCAATCCCATATGATTATTCAGTACTCAAAGGCACGGTGTGAATCCATAGCTTCTCATACAAGGTCTTAGCATTTGCTATGCTTTTGTCACTTGTACAATCCAAACTTTAAAGCAGTCTAGTAGTAGATCGGTAGCAAAAGAAGTTGAAAATATGAAGAGAAGAGAGGCAGGAAAGAACAAAGATTCTTCTTTTCCTTCGCTGCTCTCTCTCACACATCACTGACAATTTTGGCACAATTTTTATCTTGTTCTATAAGTACCCAAAATTATAGCCCAAGCGAGTTAAGTAATGGAACTAACCGACGCACGTAAGCTCGCATTGCATCGCACGCACGCTCATATAGCAACACAAAGTTTGTTACATGGTACATTCGTACACACACCCGGGACATCAGTACATCACGCCACACCGTCGGTCAGGGCTGCGGTCGATCGGACGGCTCTGGTTGTCGCACGTCACGCTCGCGCTCCTCGCTCACTTGCACTTGCCGAGCGGCCCACCGCAGAGGCAGCTGTTGCTGGCGAACGACTCGGCGTCGAGGTGGTCGAACGGCGGGCCGGCGGGGATGGAGCCGCACAGCCGGTTGTGGCTGAGGTCGAGGTGGCCGACGTACGCCGCCGAGGCCAGCGACCGGGGCACGGTGCCGGTGAGCCGGTTCCGGGACAGGTCGAGCACCATGAAGTAGGATTGGTTGGTGAACACGTCGGGAATGGAGCCCTCGACGGCGTTCCGGCTCAGGTTGAGGATGCCCAGCCCCTTGTTCTGGAGGAGGCTCGCCGGGATGCGGCCGGAGATCCGGTTGCTGCCGAGGTAGAGGGAGGTGAGCACGTGGCCGGAGCCGAGGCTGTCCGGAATCGCGTCAGTGAGCTTGTTCTCGGAGAGGTCGAGGTCGGCGAGCCGGGTCAAGGAGCCCAGCGACGTCGGGATGGGCCCGGAGAGCCGGTTCCAGCCGAGCAGCGCGCGGCTGAGCATGGCGAGGTTGCCCAAGTCGGCCGGGATCCGGCCGGTGAGCTGGTTGTTGGTGAGGTCGAGGTGTTTCAGTGACGCGAGGGAGGTAATGGAGCAGGGGATGGCGCCGGAGATGAGGTTGTCGGCGAGGTTGAGCACGGTGAGGCGGGAGAGGCTACCGATGGACTGCGGGATCTCGCCGGTGAGGCGGTTGCCGGGGAGCTCGAGGATGCGGAGGTAGGGGAGGGAGGTGGCGACGCAGGACGGGATGGGCCC
>KE373101.1:688745-721521 GCA_000418225.1 Zizania latifolia
AATCGCGTCAGTGAGCTTGTTCTCGGAGAGGTCGAGGTCGGCGAGCCGGGTCAAGGAGCCCAGCGACGTCGGGATGGGCCCGGAGAGCCGGTTCCGGCCGAGCAGCGCGCGGCTGAGCATGGTGAGGTTTCCCAAGTTCGCTGGGATCCCGCCGGTGAGCTGGTTGTTGCTGAGGTCGAGGTGCCTCAGTGACGCGAGGGAAGAGATGGAGCAGGGGATGGAGCCGGAGATGAGGTTGTCGGCGAGGTTGAACATGGTGAGGCGGGAGAGGATACCGACGGACTGCGGGATCTCGCCGGTGAGGCGGTTGCCGGAGAGCTCGAGGATGCTGAGGTAGGAGAGGGAGGTGGCGACGCAGGAAGGGATGGGCCCGGAGATCTGCTTCCAGTCGGCGAGGATGAGGGAGGAGAGGCGGTCGAGACGGCAGACGGCGTCGGAGATGTAGCCGGACATGACGCCGGAGGCTGGCCGGCCGGCGGGGGCCATGACGGGGTCCTCGGCCTCGCCGCGGAGGGTGAGATCGGCGACGCGGCCGGTGGTGGGGTCGCAGCTGACGCCGTACCAGTTGGTGCAGCACTCGGTGCCCGTCCACGACGAGAACACGCCGAGGTGCGCCTCCGACAGCGCCGCGCGGATCGCGAGCAGCGCGTCCCGGTCTGCCGCTGAGCACGCGGCGGCGGCGGAGACGAGCACGGTGATTGTGGCGAACGCCAGGAGCGGCGCGGCTGGGCTTGGAGCCGGAGATGCCATCCTCTTGTCTTGAGTGTGTGACACTTCTTCTGAGTGGACGAGGGGTGAGCTCGCTGCTCGCACAAGGGCAGAGCTCTTTATTAGTAGAGGGGAGCAGAGTATTAAAATGACTGTTTTGTCCTTAGTACTGTAATTAGTAAGCGCGTTCGTTATAACGTAAGGAGCCATCGGAATCAGAGAATCTAGGGCTGATGAGTGATAGTATTCACGCCTTCATGGTGGCCAAATGACTCTCTTACCCTTGGGTTACTTCGAGTGAACCTAGCAAAAAGTAAATGAGTGTATAACCTAAACACTGTGAACTGATTTTTATTTCATAAGCTATAGATATTAGCCTTAAAGATATATATAGCCAATATAAAAAATATTGATTTATTTTTGAGAGGGTTTTATATAGTGGCTCCATCACTAGTTATTATCTAGTTTAGTATTGGAAAATACGTTGACGAAACTGCTCGGTTACCCGTGGTTAGCCAAATAATCGATTAGGTTGATAATGAACTCTATTGCTATTATTATTTGTCTGGTTTAACGATTAGTGAAATACTTGTTCCATTTCATAATATAGTAACTAAAATCAAATAGGATATTTTATAGTATAACGAATCTAGGTAGTTTTATAAATTTAAATGGTAATAGCTGTGAGCATAGGGGTAGAAGAGTCATTTCATGAGGTGGGACACGAGAATCTGCAGGGGAACGTGCCGTGCCGGTGGTGGGCGTTCAGGGCGCTTTATCTCCTGGCCACAATGTTGTGTGAGCGTCACAGTGTTTTTTCAGGACCTACGCCTTGAAGAGGGCAAATGATGGCGCGATCTGCTTCGGACCGAACCGTATTCAATGTGCTGCCACGGGCCTCAATCGCGCCATCTCAGCCGTTGGTTTTCTGATCACACGACGATCTGATCTGCAGTACTAGTGTTCGTCGATGAAGCATCTAGTATCCATCACCCAGCATGATGGCAGGTTTAATTGGTCCATAACTCCAAGCGTTTCGATCTGAAAAAAAATGGAAAAACTTGCTTTGCGTAGGCCGGGACCAGAGAGAAGCTTCGCGTGTCGCCGAGCCGAACTCACGGCTGCGTTTGGAGCATATGAATTTCACGAGGCTTTGGTATGAATTTGATACGAGATATCAGATACATTTGGTATTTTATAACAACTATGAATTTTGATGGTCTAACTTCTAAAATAGTAAGATAGTGTCTTACCAGTATACTGCCGGTATAGACACTATTTTGAGACATCCTTGTTTAATTTAATTTCATTATCATCATCCGTGTAAGAGCATGTATTGAGAGTATTCTTATGTCATTTTAATGCGAGCTGTATATATATTTATAACATACATGTGTTCGAGAAAAGAGAGCATTAAAATTTCAAATGAGATATTTTGCTGTTACTTTTATAGTGGCTTTGTCACTAACTAATATGTACGTTCAACAGTGTTAGGGTCTATATGTCAGTGACAAAATTATGTTGTAGTTAGTTGCAGAGGAACTAGTTTCGTAAAATTCAACTCCTAGAATTTTAACTAAAATTAATCAATTTCTATCAAGCATTTGTATTGAAGATATATGCCTTTGGCATGTTTCCAGAGTCGTCCGAATACGAAAGCAATCAGCTAGGCAAGCTAGTAGTTAACAATAGATTCGTGTTGCATGACGGGTGCAAAATTTAACGGATAGAGTATATAGACTTAACGAATTATCGTTCTATAAAAAAATTGATAAGAGTAAAACTAAAATATTAACAGGGGGAATAAAATCATAAATATGGTGAAGTGAGTTTCTAGTGGGCAAAAATTCGTATTTTTAAAGAAATAACATATTTTTATTCACTTATGCATACGCATATCTAATATACATATTATATAATAGATTTTTTGCAAACACTTTAGAGTATTATAGTTATATCCCATGTTCTATGTTGCGTTGGGAAGTTGTGATTGATGCTGGGATTAATAGATGAGATTAGATGGACGGGGCGCATGGGCATGTGCTGCCATTTTCGTCGCTGTGCAGCCGCATGGACGTCGCATGCGTTGGAGGTGGCTGGCATGCACTTGGATGGGCTCAGTTCGAGCGGCTCCATGGTTTTCGCTTTGCTTGAGCAAGCAAGCGAACACGGTGCGCGGCCGGCCGCTGGTTCTCGGACACATGGCTGGTCTGCCTCCATCGGCGACTAGATGCAGATCGCTGCACGCCTGCACGGTGCAAGCAACATCATGAGACTTCGAATATTACGCCCATAACTAACGGACATACGCTGTTGATTGGGCTTGGTGCTTGCTGTTTGGATGATTGGAAGTAGTTCTTCGTAAACTACAAAATAAGCACATGTAGTCACTAATAACGGCATCACTAGACACTAGTAACACAATATAAAAACTTCACCGACAAGATCAAACCGTTACTCTTAGATTGTATTTTGTTTGTGTGACTAGTAAGATTTTAGTCTTAAACGTCAAACACGTTACTCTTAGGTTGTATTTGATTTATGGGACATGATAGAATGGGATATAACAATTTTGTTTTTCACTACCACAGAAACAGTCTTTAATGACGGAGCTTTATTGACGGATAAATAACACGTGTCACTAATACATTTTTAGTGACGGACTGTTTTACACCCGTCACTAAAGATGCACCATTAGTGATGAGTCATAATGTGGCCCGTCACTAAAGGGAGGACACCCTCATTAGTGACGATTCATACTGTGACCCGTCACTAAAGGGTCCTAGCATTAGTGACGTATCACGTTACGACCCGTCACTAAAGATGGACACCCCTTTAGTGACGGGTCACATTATGATCCGTCACTAATAGGTGCTCTTTAGTGATGGATGTTATTTTACTCACGTCACTAAAGATGTATCCATCTTTAGTGACGCGTCACGTTACGACCTGTCACTAATGAGTGCTTCTGAGTATAAATAGGCGGGATGAAATTAAACCGGTCACACTTTTATTTCGCGCTGATCCCTAACCCTAGCCTCTCATCGGCGCCGTCACCACTTCTTCCCCGTCGACGTCGCGTCCTGCTCATCGCCCACCTCTCCCTTGTCGCTGCCACCTCCCTCGTCGTCGCCATCTTCTTCTTGTCGGTGTGCGTGGCTTTCCTCTTCGGAGCGCGTGACCTCCTTTCTGCTATTGAATCGTCCTCGTCGTCGTCTCATCGTGCCTCTCCATCGCTGACTCGTCCTCGTCATCGTCTCGTCTTGATTCTTCCTCCTCCTCCCAAGGTACTTACCCGCATGCTTCAAGAACCCTAGCTGGTCTCTTCTGTGAATCCATTTTAAATGTTGGTATTTTGTCTATGCCACATTGGTACTTCAGTGAATCTGTGAATAATGTTGGTATTTGCATATACCATGTTTGTACTTATGTGAATGCCATGTTTATCATTTTGTAGTTTTTAATATTTATCTACTCTAAAAAGCAGTACTTTGTCTATGCCATGTAGAATGTCATTTATTATTTTAGATGATTACTTTTGTCTATACAACTCCTTCATACTTATGTATACTTGATATGTATACATGATCAACTTGATTTATGTGTTCTATAAATGAATGAACCTATTATGGCTACGGTTTCTAATTTACCCATGTGCTCCTCTACATGCTCTCCTATTCACTCAATGAAGAGTTGGCCTAGTATGAAGATGTGCGTGATAATTAAGCTCACTATTTTTGTTCCTATAGTTTATTCATGCAATGTTCCTACATTGCATGCTCACTATTATATAGTTTATTCCTTTAAGTCACATTTTCTTTAATATTCTTTAGTGGTAAGATTTAACTAATTAGTTATCACACATATCCTCATACTAGGCCAACTCTTTATTGAGCGAATAGAGGAGCATATGGTATATCAACTCGGCAAGACCATTTGGACCTAATGGCGACCGCACTGAGAGAGACTACTTCATAATCAGAAGAATAATCGACGAGTAATATTTTTTTTACTTTATTATTACAAGTTGAACCTTTAGCCTATTCTCGCTAAACTCATTTTTGTTGTACCTCATTATAGAGCTTTCGGTGCCGGTGCCGGTACATCAAACACAACAGAACGCCAACAGTTGGTGCATAAAACTGCAGTGCTGGTAAGTCTCTAAATATTTGCCTTATCCAAATTAAATGTGTCGTCCTCACTAATTGTGTATTTCTATAGCAGTGCTACACTCAACCTCCTAGAAAACTAATGTGGGTTTTATATCGCATACCATATGATGATAGCCTTAAAGATAGCAGAACTTCAAATGCCAGAAGTAAGATACTATTATATATGTGATTGCTATGTTGAATTTACTTTTCACTTATGTATGCATCAACTAATGTAAAAACTTCTTTCGCATATATACCTAAAAATTTTCTTAAGGAGATTGACTTGCATGGCATCTGAGGACGGCTAGGGACATTTTTAATGGATTGTCATCTCTTTGAAGGGAGATTTCCATTGCAGTGGTATGAATTAATTTTTATTGGTTGCGATATAAATATGACTTGTAACAGTTAGTGAACGGCTCATTTATGTAATGTATGCTTTGCTTTGCTTTTGCAATACAAATTGTGTTGTTGTATTCTGTGATAAAATTTTTGTGATGTGTTTGCAATGTACAATATCGGCTGCCAAATCGTCGCTTTGATTTAGGATGCAACCTAAAAAAAATTATTTTTTTACAATATGGCCATAATATTAGTGACGGATCTAAATAAAAACCCGTCACTAAAGGGTTTCACCTCTAGATCGATATGACACTCTTTAGTGGTGGGCCACAATGTAACTGTCACTAAATGGTATCCTTTAGTGACGGGCCACCGTGTAACCATCACTAAAGGGTACCCTTTAGTGATGGGTGGATATTGTGGCCCGTCACTAAAGGGTACGGGTGGATACTGTGGCCCATTACTAAAGGGTCCCTTTAGTGATGGGTGAACACTCGTCACTAATGATAGGGTCTTACTGACGTGATAAGAGTGACGCGTGTGATGTCCGTTACTAATGAGTTTTATGACCCATCACTAATGACCTTTTTAGTAGTTTTGAGAGTGTTTGATTTGGAGATAAGTGGAATAGGATGGACCTTAGGGAGAATATTCCTCTCCGATTCGAAACGAGTTTGTCTCTAAAAAACAAGTGGATGAGGTTGTCTCACTCACGTGTGCGTGTAGGTGAGGTGGTGAAATGGGCTCGCACAATAGAGGCAGAGCACTCATGGTAGCGAGGTGAGCACGCGTGGCAGCGGGTGGACTCAGGTAGTGGCATACAAACTCGAGAGATGGCAAGGCTTGGGCAGCGACAACCAATGTGATGGGCGAGCTCGAGCGGCAACGTGCAGGCTCAGGCGATGACATAAAAGCTCTAGCGATAGAGCAGGCTCACATGGCACGGGGCGAGCTCGATCGGCAGCATACGAACTCGACCAATGGCTACACGAGCTCAAGTAGTAGTAGAAAGAGCTTCAACGGAGATGCTTACCACGTGTTTGATGACATGACTACACAAACAAGACTTATACTATCTCTTCAATCAAACAAAAAATGAGCTTCATCACACCCTATCTATCAAACAAAGGATATAATCACTCCATCCTATAAAACAGGGATGGTCCATTCCATCTCACCACATACTCGAACCAAATGGACCCTTATAGCATATCGTTATTGACGAGCACACTAAAACCTATCTTTAGGAATGAGCATCAACTGATATTAATCATTAGGGACATGTTGTACTGTCTAGAGAGATAAAATACATTATAGTAGATGTTACTGTGACAAATTCTCACCTATATGTTTTAGAATCCATTGTGCATATGTTATTTTTGCATGAGTAATAAAAAACAAGTTTTAAACACAAATTCATGAAGCTTGGTTTATAGTATAATCCATTACGAGTTGTATTTATTCGACAACTCCTTTTTTACGAAATTAATTACACCTATAATTCCTAAACAACCATTGCATCATTACAATCAAGGGTGGATATGGGGTTATAGGTATGCACCAACACACCAAAAATTGTGAGACTCTTCGAGCATAAGATGATTATCAATGGAATAAATCATGTAAAAATGTTCAATTAATCCTAAGCAACAAAGATTTCTAGTTGTGCACACCGAACTAATTTTCTTGGGTTCGCCAATGCTTACAATATATAGGAAAAAGTTTACTTTACTCCTCGAAGTATTACCCTGTAGACGAATGTTGCCCTCAATTATAAAACCAGGCTCTTAATCCCCCGAACTAATCTATATCAGACAAAAAAACCTCCTAGGGTGGTTTGCTACGGTGGTTTTACTGATGTGGCAGTCCACGCTGGCGGTCCACGTGGCTGTGCTCTAGCATCTGAACAGTGCGTCCCACTTGCCGATGAGCACCCATGCTGAGATGAACCCGCAGATGATGGCTGCCCACAGGTCATGAGCGTCTTCCCGAACAGTGTCATGAGCGCCGCCATGCTGCCTGTGAGGGTGATGGTCATCGGCCTCAACGCGTTGGTTGCAAGGCTCAAGTTCGACGACCCGCTAGAGGCGGCGCAGCTGCACGGTGGGTGCGGCGCGTGGCGTCCTCTTCATGGCGCTGTTCACGTGCAAGGAGTACATCAAGAAGATCTTCGGTGGGTCGGATCGACCGTACGAGGTATTCATGGGCGGCGGCGGCTGGCCGAGGACAAGATGTCCGCCTACTGTGTCGTGGCCGAGCCCCCACGCGCGGCGCCCCGCTTCCCCGCCACGGCCGAGCTCCTGCGCGGCTGAAAGTTGCCTAGAGAGGAGGTGAATAGGCAATCTGAAATTTCTCGAATAAAATTGGTTAGTTCAAAACCTCCAGCATCCGGACTATCCGGACTCTAGTCTCATACTCCGGGATCCGGACAAATGAGAAAATATCCGAGGACCGGACTATCCGAGTGTAACCGGATTGTCCGGGCACAACAGATCTAAAACGATAACCAATGCAGAAAATATACTACTCAATGAATTCAACAACCATTATACTTGCTAGTAAGAAGGAAAAACAACAATAGATGTAACTAGCAAGGATAGAAATGGACACAGTGATTTTTTTCTGAAGTTCAGATCCACCGATCCCACGTCTCAGTTGAGGAAACCCCCAATGGGCCGGGTCTCTTTCAATCCTAATCCTCACCAAGCCCTTACCTCCGTAAGTCTTGGTTTTTACTTGGTTACCTCTTTGAAGCCGAGGTGAAGCCTTGTACAAACTTGTCCGGTCACCCATAATCCTTGAGTGCTCGTGGATCGATGGCTAGCCGTCTAGGAGATCCTTGATCTCCAAGAGTAATAGATTCGATGACGTGATCCAACGCCGTGTGCTCAAGAAAAGCAGAAGAACTTCAAGCACACTCCCACATAACTCTCAAGAAATCGATTCAACAAGAACACATGGATGTTGTGTAGAGAAATCGCTCGTCTTTCCTCAAGATCCAAAAGAAAGCACAAGAAAGGATGAGGAAGAATGGCAGGAGGTCTAGGGTTGCAAATCACGTCCCTCTTATAATAGAGGGGAAGGGAATTAATATCCCTGCACCAAATCTGTTCGTTAAGGAAAAAACCATGCACTGTTCATTCGGATAGTCCAGACTTAACCGGACAGTTCGGACCAAATAAATTCCAAAAAGAACGAGTGTTTCGGACAGTCCGGTCAGAGTCCGGATATTTCGGGCCAAAAATTTTGGCAAAACAGAAAGGGATTTTTGGACAGTCCGGCCAAAGTCCGGACAGTCCAGCGATGGAATAAAATTCAAACAGAGAGCAATTTTTGGATCGTCTGGCCAGAATTCCGGACATTCTGACTTTAGAATAGAAATTCAAAAGAAACACATTTTCGGATAGTCCGATCAGAGTCCGGACAATCTGACTTGAAATATAATTTCAACAGAATCATGTTTTTGGACGGTCCAGTCAAAGTCCGGACAATCCAGCTCAAAAATAAGTCAAAACGGAAACATATTTTTGGAATGTCCGGCTAGAGTCCGGATAGTCCGCCATGTAAATAAAAATCAACAGAAGCCTATTTTCGGATTGTCTGGTTTGAACCCGAATAATCCGTTGTACAAATAAAATTCAATCAGAAGGCAAATCCCGGACAGTCCGGCTAAACTTCGGACAGTCCGGCTTTCCTAAAAATCAAAAACCAACTTTGAAAAAATTCCAAAACTTTCAACGAAAGATATTGATTTGAGCACTCAGCTTTGGATCAATGATTAACTCATCCCTCTTGATAGTACGACATACCTAGACTCAAGAAAAATGAAATGTTTACAAAAGACAGAACTTGAGCCTAGGTAGAATGAAGAACTCAACTTCTTCAAAACCAAAAGAGCTTCAATATCACTTTTAGATCTCAAATCCTGCATTCATCTTAGCAAACATGTCAGTAGCATATGATCACTATTGTCATTGAAACACCAAAACAAATTAGGGGTTTAGATGCATCAAGATGCACTTTCAATCTCCCCCTTTTTGGTGGTTGATGACAATATGATCTATGAAGTGAAAATAAATTGCTATTAAGATGAAAAAACGATGAAAGAGCTCCCCCTAAATGCATGCATCATACACAACAAGACGTAATCATGACATAAAGCATTTAGTGCTAGAAGGTAAAGATGACATAATTTATAATAGAGCATAAACATGTTCATTACAGATCAAATGTAAAATATCATTACAGCCCATTATTCATGACACGGATTACAAAGTTAGAATCAAATGAAGAGAAGATCCAAAAGCTAAGCAATTTGACTACAACGACTTCTTGGCAATTCTCCCCCTTTGGCATCAAGTACACCAAAAAGAGAGAATGCAGCTGACGGCTCACTCCGAGTCATCACCTTCAGCATCATTATCATCACCGTTTTCGTTGGACTATGAGGAGGACTGCTAGGGAGGCCGCTGCTGCTGCTGGGACGACCCTGCTCCAGATCCAAATAAGTAAGCATAGGGGTCGGTGCAGTCAGCGAAGTCGTTTTCCTCTTCAGAAGCAGACATGGGCTCCATGGGAGGCTGGCCTGACTGCTGAAGCAACTGATTGCCTTATTTTGCCTTTCAAACTCCTTAACTTGTCGACGACTGCTGCTCCGGCACATAGAGAAAATGGTCGACATAATCTTCTTGATTGGTGAGCCAGAGGAGCTGGGTGACGGAGCTGATCTGTGAGGAGCACGCCGAGGCTCAGCAAAAGAAGGCTGAGCTACTGAGGAGGACTGAGAAGGAGGTGCTCTAGAAGGCGGTGCCTGAGGTGTGTACCCACGATGCTCCACAGCAAATTATGGGCATTGTCTAACAATGAGGTTCCCTCACCGAGCTTAGGCAGTAGGGTCTTCCGAAAAAGATTGTTCAAGACTGAGAACACCGGAGAGAGAACCTCTGTCTTGCCTCCAAACACTGAACCAGGCTCATACAGAAAAGGCACTGCATCAGCTCCAAGCACTGGCTCGGTGTCCAAACGATAGGCTGCAAGGTCATTTGCATCCAAGCCTAAGATGGCAGCGAAATCACTAAGAGTGATCTCATACTCAACTTCCTCTAGCCCCCAGTGAAAAGATGGCTCACCATTATCCATGGTTTAAAAGAGAGTGGAGTAGAACTGGTAGATAGCTTCTTCGCACCAGTCTGCTTGATCTCCATAATGCCATAGAGATTCTTGGCTTGGCAGATGCGGATCACCTGGTTGAACACAAGATTGCCCTTTTTCTTCATAGTAGGCCAGTTGATCCATTGCATCTCGACTACCGGATTTTTCTTGGGCAACATGACACTCTTGTAGTAGTCTTGCTGGAAGCCCGAGTGAAACCGATAATTCGACTCATCCCTTATATAAGCCCGAGGATCTTCATTTCTCTCCTTCCCCACCTCAAGGGTCCGCCTCATGTAGTTGACTTCAAAACGAGGAGTAACCCTGCCAGCCAATGAGGGCTCTTGGACCTTTCTCAGGACAAGCTGAAGAATATCATCGCTTTGGTTGGATTGACCGGTGGTAGGTTGCTTTCCTTTGCCTTTGCCCTTAGGTGGAGGAGGAGGCCGTACTGAAGAAGCGGCAGGCACTTGGATGTCGATGTCTGGAAAGTGACGCAACCTTGAGGCAAGCCACTTGAAACGGCCTCTAGAAGCTTGCCCAGCACTAGGAGTTAGAGAAGACCCTTCGGTGTCACCGTCGTCACCGGAAGAGTACCTCAGGTTATGCTTGGCCTTCTTGCGCCTCTCGTCAGACATAGCGACAACTGCTACAAAGCAGTAAAAGATCAAAAGTTGAGCCAAGAAATTGAATCAAGGAATGAAAACTGAAAAGCAACATAAACCCTTGACCCGGACTGTCCGAGTAGGGCCGGACTGTCCGGATCCCTGCAAAATCGAAATCGATTGATCTCAACAATGTGGTTAGAGGACATTGTAACATCTAGAGGACCTATTCTAGCCTAAAGGATTCAAAATTAAACCAACAACTAGAGAGAAAAATGCTAATCTAGGTCAAAACAGAGGATACCTTAAAGAGGAACTTAGAGATGAAACAAAGATGATCAGCGCTTCCGGTAAGGTCCTAGGCTCCCCCTTAATGGATCCCACGATTTGTACGGATGGATTTTGAAGAAAATCGCCAGAAAAATCGAGAGTTGGAGTGAGAGAGAGGAGGAGAAGTGAGGAGGAGAGAGGCAATCGGACGGTACGGGTTCCTTTTATACCGCCCGACCCCAGACAATCCGGTGTTAGCCGGACTATCCGGATATTCTAGACGAATCGAACTGTCCAAAGGTAGTCGGACAATCTGGATGCTCTAGATCCGAACAGCTAAAAGTCCTAGGCCCGGACTGTCCGGTTAAGCCGGATGGTCTGGGACCTCCAGAAATCTCAACTCACAGGAAATCACGGAGACATATGCCATGAACTTTAGACTAAAATAATAGTATTTTACAACGAAAAATATAAGCAATAATAAACATGAATGACATGGCACAGCTCAAATGAAATAAAAAGATAAATTTGCATTTATCTAAGATGTAGCCCATTGTATACGGAGATGGCAATTAATTTACCATCTTATTTCCAAAGTGGGCATTTTTATGTAAGTGTATCAAGCTAAGTTGCGAGAATCAAGGATATTCAATTCATTTCTTAACTCACAAAACCGATGCTTATCTAAGGGTTTGGAAAAAATATCGGCGAGTTGTTTATCTGTTCTCATATAGGTTAGGCTTATATCTCCCTTGATCTCATGGTCTCTTAAGAAATAGTGACGAATGTCAATGTGCTTGGTTCTTGATGACGACATCACTGCTAAGGATATAACCATACCTGAATACCAATGACTCATGCTCGAGTTCGTCAACTAAATTATCAGATGAACTCGTTCTTCGTTACTCAAACATGTTCTTATATGAATGAAGTACTACTAAATTCGGGTTATGATTGTATTATACTTAGAAACATCGGAGAAGAGACGTTGGATCAGACAACTGAATTGTTAAGAAAAGGTCAGGACTGCCGACCAGGACAGTCGGGAGATGAAGATCAGGACTACCGACCGAGGCACTCGGGAGATGGAATAATCGGACCCCCGACCATGACGATCGGGAGGTCGAGGTCGCCGCGTCCGACCACAAGGCCAGTCAAGAGTCGGACCGACCGACCAAGTTGGTAGTCGGACTACAAACCAGTCTGAGTCAGTTTTAGGGTTACTTTCGGTTATATGAGTCCTACTAGGTCACGACCCATGTTATAGATGACATCTCATGTCATGTAACCTTATAAATAGATAGCCGCCATCATTGTTAAGACTTGGGTTTTGCTTAGATTATTTTGCCATTGCAGTTTCACCGTAGATCGGTTTGTAGAACCCCAACTTCGAGTACTTCATATTATTATCAGCAATCCAGTTTGCGTTTTACCTTGTTCTTACAAAATTCTTCGATTGTTTGCAGGATCAAAACCTTCGTGGTGAGGTCGACTACGTAAGAGCGTGGTTGATAATGACTAGACGTGTGGGTGTAGCGATTGCAAGGTTACGATCGCTGATCAAAAACCTTAAAACATGAACGTCTTCGCGTCGCTTCAATCGAACCTATCAGAAGATCGAGCCAATATTCGCATCAAGTGGTATCAGAGTGAAGGTTACTCGTTAGGTACATCAATTTATCCTTGTTTATTTCCATTACCAAGAGTCCAGAAAAAGCCACACAAAAATCTCGTTGTTCTGTCATAGATTATTTTTTCCGCTGTCCAAGCCCTATTGAGCCTCTCACAAGTTTAATTCAGTATTGCTTTGTTGAGTTTGAGTCTGAGTTCAAGTCTGGTTGCTGGTTTTAGAGTCACGTTCGTGGAGCTTAGTCTGAGTTTTGCTTTGTCGCGAGAGCCTTCCTTGAGAGATCGAGTTCATCTCGGTTTCGTAGTGCAACCGCCTTGTGTTATTTTACCCTATTCGCTAGCCTGTTAGTTAGGTTGCAAACCGCCTTATGTCAATTGCCCTGCATCGCTAGCCTCCTTGTTTCAGCTGCATACCTATTGAGGAGATTTGAGATAGCCGAACAAGAAAAGAATTTGTGCAGAAATTTCTTGATTTGCACCTTATTCGGTAAATTAGCCATAACTTTGGCATACGGACTCGGAATCAGACAAATAAGTACTTTCTAGAGATCTATAGAAAAAGTTACATCCAACCAGACCTTGCTTTGCCGGGTTCAATGATTTTATTTTCTCCAAACTTGGCCTGGAAGATTGAGTTTTCACGGTACCAAAGTTTTCAAAGCACGCTGCCAAATCCTATACCGTGCGACACCGTTCACTTTAGGTGGTATGCAGTGGTTTCGAAGTTATTTCATACTCCAGTGTGTTTTGTAAAGTGAAAAGAAAAAAAGCGAGAAATATCCGAAGAGAGCAAGATAGCAACAACAGTTTTATGCATTGCTGAGTTTTTCCAACACTTGTTCAATTGTGCATGCGTCCTACAAATCCTTTGTATCCTACTCTCGCTCGCTTAGACTAGGCCCTAGGGATGAGTCTCGGCCAGCAACTCTGACAAGTGATTGGGACTTTAATTCAACTTCGCTAATTTTGTTATTAGACTTTGCTATTCCTTGCTACTATATATTACCATCCAAGATCCACAAACTTCCTATCAGTACAGATTTGATCCTTGTAATCGCACCTCGCACTAGTCGAATGTTCCACCTCTCCAGTCGTATCACCTGCTTTAATTGGTAAGAGCTTCGTAAGAGCTTGGTAAGACATAGAGAGAGAGAGAGAGAATCCACCCTGCCCTAGTTTCATAGTTGATAGGGATAATACTTTTGTGTTGTTTTTTATTCTCTACTAACAATGGCAGGTGAGGTGAATGACTTCGCGGATTGTGCTTCAAAGGAGGAGCTCCAAAAGCTTGAAGAGAAGTTAGATACTATTGTTGGGAGTATTGCTACTCTCACCGCCAGTATTCAACACTTGACAATAAATCAATGGCCTCCCGCTCCAGTGTCTGAGGGTGAAGATGACGAAGAGGACACTGAGCACAGTGACGCACACACCGCAGCCCGTGAAGAACGCCTACGACGATGACGGCAACGTAATCACCTAGGGCCGGGAGGTAATGATCACCATGAAAATCAGCAACAGGGATGAGGTAATGATGACCCTTTTGCTTAAGTCAAATTTACTATACTTTCCTTTGCTAGTAAGTATGATCCAGAAATATAGTTAGATTAGGAAATAATAGTAGAACAAAAATTTAATTCCCATCTGGTTCTAGAGATACATCGGGTTAGACAAGCAACTAGCGAATTCAAGGATTTTACTATTATTTGATGGAATGAATTGGTAAAATCTGGCTTAGAACCTGATACATGGGATAGGTTAAAACGAGCTATGTGCAAATGATTTGTTCCTCCATCATACAGGCAAGATTTGAGAAAGAAATTAAAACGCTTAGATCAAGGTAATAAGTCCGTCGAGGAATATTTTCAGGAGTTACAGATAGGCATGTTGCGTTGTAAGGTAGAAGAAGATGAGGAGGATAAAATGTCTCATTTCTGTGGGGGGTTGAGACGTGAAATCCAGGACATCATTGATTATAAAGAATATAATTCTATTAATCGATTGTTCCATCTTGCTATGTTGGCTAAGAAAGAATTGCAAGGAAGACAACCGACGCTCAAGAACAATCCGACTGTGCCAAGAACTTCCATGGGTTACGCCAAGACCACTCCTAGTACTACCTTTCGGTCTGCTGCCCTCTCTACTAACAGGGCGCGTTCAGCAGCACCATCATCCACAAAACAAGCACTCGAGGTGAGTAAGTCCATTCAGGTTCCGGTACTAGCAAAAAGTTCAACATCAATTGCTTCCACGGGACGAACAAGAGATATTCAATGTTTCAAGTGCAAGGGTTTGGGACATATACAACGTGATTGCCCCAACCAGAGGATATTGATTGCTACAGAAAATGGTGAGTACACTAGTGCAAGTGAAAATAAAGAAGAACTAGTACTTGCCACTAACCATGCAGGTAATGAAGAGGAAGATGACCCGCCTGGCGATCATGAATTGGAGCAAATAGGCACTGCCGACATGAGCAAATATTTAAGCATTGTTGCACAACGAGTTTGAGTGCTCAAATGGAGAAGGCAGAATAGAACCAACGTCACAACCTTTTTCAATCAAGGTTCGTTGTTAAAGAAAGAGCGTGTCATATTGTCATTGATAGCAGAAGTTGCAGCAACCTTACTAGTTCAGACCTAGTTGAGAAACTTAACTTGCCCACACAACCGCACCCACATCCTTATTCCATGTAGTGGTTCAATTCTTGCGGTAAGTTGAAGGTAAGTAAAGCTGTAAGAATACAATTTTCAGTAGAAAATTACAATGACAGTGCAAGTTTTGATGTTGTGCCTATGCAAGCATGTTTCTTACTTTTGGGTAGGCCTTGGGAATATGATAAAGATGTGTTGCACTGTGGGAGAACTAACACATACACTTTCACACACAATGGGAAAAGATAGAATTGCTACCAATGACCCTTGCTGAAATTTTAAAAGATGACGTAGCACGAGCTGAACACGTAAGAAAATTGAGTGAAACAAAATCTGAGAATCAGCAAGTAGCTAAGGATGTTTTTCCATCTAAAAGGGAGAAGAATGAGTCACATGTGAGGAAAGACATAGCTAAATTAAAAGGTGCCTCCATGCTAGCTACTAGATCTGAAATTTCTGAATTAATTAAGCATGAATCTGTTTGTTATGCTTTGATTTGCAAAGAGGTTTTTTTTACACTGGATGATTTGATGACCTCTTTACCTCCTATTATTGCTAAACTTTTATGAGTTTTCTGACGTGTTTCCTAATGAAATACCCCCGGGATTGCCACCTATGAGAGGAATTGAGCATCAGATTGATTTGATTCTAGGAACAACGTTACCAAACCGTGCGCCATACAGGACCAACCCTAAAGAGACTAAGGAGATTTAGCGCCATGTGCAAGCCCTGCTCGATAAAGGGTACGTACGTGAGAGCGTGGTTGATAACGACTAGACATGCAGGTGTAGCAATTGCAAGGTTACGATCGCTGATCGGAAGCCTTAAAACGTGAACGTCCTCGCGTCGCTTCAATCAAACCTATCGGAAGATCGGGCCAATATTCTCATTAGTTCTTGAGTGTTGAACTGGATTATTGGCTATTTTAATGGCGCTCTCATTGTCACACAAAAGAGGGATCTTTGTGACGTTGTGCCCAAAGTCTTTCAAGATTTGTTTCATCCAAAGGAGTTGAGCACAACAACTACCGGCTGATACATATTCGGCTTCGGCTGTGGATAAAGCTACAAAATTTTGTATTTTAGAAGACCATGAATGAAGTGATCTTACAAGGAATTGGCAGGTTCCAGAGGTGCTTTTTCTATCCACTTTATAACTAGCATAATCGGAGTCCGAATAGCAGATAAGATCAAAGGTTGAGCCTTTTGGGTACTAAAGCCCTAGGTTTGGAGTATGAACCAAATATCTCAGAATTCTTTTAACAGCAACCAAATGACATTATTTTGGTGTAGCTTAAAATCTTGCGTACATGCAAATAATAAGCATGATATCGGGCCTAGATGCATATAAATATAACAAGGATCCAATCATGGAACGGTATACCTTTTGATCGATGTTGGTTCCTTGTTGATTTAGATCAAGATGCCCGTTGGTTTGCACAGGGGTCTGATGGGTTTGGCATTCTCTATGTTGAACTTCATAAGCATGTCTTTAATGTACTTGGTTTGACTGATGAAGGTGCCTTCCTTGAGTTGCTTGATTTGGAATCCAAGAAAGAGTTTCAACTCTCCCATCGTAGACATTTCAAACATTTTGGTCATTATCCTACTAAACTCCTCACAGAAATTATTGTTAGTGGAACTAAATATAATGTCATCGACATATATTTGGCAAACAAAGAAATTATTATTAAAATGCTTAGTAAAGAGGGTAGGATCGGCTTTGCCTATTTCAAAGCCCTTTTTGAGAAGAAAATCACTAAGGCATTCATACCATGCTCTGGGTGCTTGCTTAAGCCCATAGAGCGCATTTTGGAGCTTGAACACATGATTTGGATATTTAGTGTCTTTAAAGGTGGTTGCTCCACATACACCAACTCAGTGATTGGACAATTTAGGAATGTACTTTTTACGTCCATTTGATGAAACTTGAAATCATGGTGAGTAGCAAAGGCCAAAATATACGAATAGACTCTAGCCTAGCAACAGGTGCATACGTCTCACCAAAATCTAAACCTTTGATTTGTGTGAAGCCTTGTGCTACCAATCTAGCTTTGTTCCTCACGACCACGCCATGCTCATTTTGTTTATTGTGAAAGACCCATTTTGTGCCAATCACATTCTGTTTTAGTCTTTCTACCAATATCCACACTTCATTCCTTTTGAAGTTATTGATCTCATCTTGCATGGCCATCACCTAATCCGCATCCTCAAGAGCTTCTTTCACCTTTACTGGTTCCAAGAAAGATACAAAAGAGTAACATTCACAAAAGTTAGCTAAACGTGAATGAGTGGTTACTCCCTTTCATAGATCTCTAAGAATATTATCTACTGGATGGTCTTTTTGGATGCCCTGATGTATTCTTTGATGTAGTATTGCTGGTTGGTTGACTTCCTCTTGAGCTTCTTGTTCCTTGTTCACCACCTCTTGCTCTTAAGCTTCTTGTGTTTCACTTTCTTCTACTTGCACTTGTTGGTCCGTTGACTCTTCTTCTCTTGGTCTTATATCTTCAACAGGCATATTTTTAATTGCTTCATATAGAGGTTCTTCTTTACCTACAAAACTTAGATCAACTTGCTCTACTTGAGAGCCGTTAGTCTCATTAAATGTCACATCCCTAGTGACTTCAATAATTCCAGAGTTCTTGTTGAAAACAAGGTAGGCATGTGCATTTGACTCGTAACCAACCAAGAAACATTTATGTACCTTAGAGGCAAATTTAGAGTTTCTTGGTCACTTATACAAGATAAAACACTTACTACTAAAAACTCTGAAATATAAAACATTAGCCTTGTTACCAATTAAAAGCTCATAAGCCGTATTTTTAAGAATTTTGTGTAGATACAGATGGTTGATCGCATGACATGCAGTGTTGATTGCCTCTGCTCAAAATATGTCTGAAGTCTTGTACTCATTAAGTATTGTTCTTGCTGCTTCAATTAATGTTTGATTCTTCCGTTCCACCACTCTATTTTGAGGTGGATCATAAGGCGTGGAGAACTCATGCTTAATACCTTCTTCATCAAGAAATTCTTCAACTTGAGTGTTCTTGAATTCACTCCCATTGTAACTTCTCACTTTCTTGATCTTGACTTCATACTCATTTTAAGCTCTTCTTGCAAAACTTTTAAATACTTCTTGTGTCTCGCTCTTATCATGCAAAAAGAATACCCAAATAAAACGAGAAAAATCATCAACAATAACTAAGCCATATTTGTTACAGCCAATGCTTAGGTATGCCACTGGTCCAAAAAGATCTATGTGTAGAAGCTCTAGTGGCCTTCGCGTTGTCATGACATTCTTAGCAGTGTGTGGTGCTCTAACTTGTTTACCTGCTTGACATGCACTACACAACCTGTCTTTCTCAAACACAACATTTGTTAGTCGTAGGATGTGTTTCTCTTTAAGAAGTTTTGATAAATTCTTCATCCCAACATGTGCTAGTCGGCGATGCTATAACCAATCCATGCTAGTCTTTGTCATCAAGCAAGTTTCCGGTTTCACTTCATCTAGATCAAAATTGACTAAATAAAGTTCTTCCTTCAACTTGCCCGTAAAAGCTATGGAATCATCACTACTTCTCAAAACGATCACACCCTCATTAGTAAAAACATATTTATAACTAATTTCACATAACTGAGATATTGAAAGCAGGTTATAACTCAATGATTTAACTAATAAAACATTAGAAATAGTATTACCATTTGAGATAGAAATTTTACCTACTCCCATTACCTTTTCTTTTTTATTGTCACCAAATACAATGGATTCTTGATTACCTTGATTTGGCTCAAATGAGATGAACATACTCCTTTCTCCGGTCATGTGATTTGTGCAACCACTGTCCATCACCCAACTAGATCCGCCGGAGGAGTATTCCTACAAAATAGATTAGTTCTTGTTTTTAGGTACCCAAACCTTTTTGGGTCCTTCAATGTTAGTGACAAAAACTTTAAGAATCTAAATACATCTCAAAGGTTTTTTATTTTTATCTCTAACAAATTGAGCAACCACTTTACCACAACGATTTCTCCTAATATGATAAGATGCATAAAAGGTAGCATGTGAAGCAAAAGGCTTATTGTTGATCTTCTTTGAGTTTTGTTCTTTCTTCATAAACTTGATAATATCCTTACCCCTGTACTTCCTCCTGACATTCACCTTGCTTTCATTTGGATAAAAGCCAAGACCTCTCTTCTCAACTTTGTTTTGGGTGTTGAGTGTCTTGTAAAATGTATCATTTGTCTTGTATACTTTCATGCACCCATAACATATCAAGATGCCAAGTCTTTCATTTTCTTTCCTCAAAACTTTAATTTCCTTCATGTTAGTCTCATAAGCAATAATATCAAGATTATAGCATCTAGCACAACTATTGCTTGTGGACGCAATAGAAGAAATAGAAATAGGGTGAGTCATTAGGGACTCAACTCTCTCTTCAAGGCCCTTATTGCTTTCTTCAAGAACAATAAGTTCACTTTTAAGAGTTTTGAGCTTATCCTCTAATTTCTCATTAGACTCATTCAATAAACAAGATTGCTTAGTTAATTTATCTATCTTTTTCTTTTTCTTAGCAAGAAACCTCTCTAGTTCAAGACTCCTCTCCTTCTCATTGATGAGAAGATCCTCTTGTTTTTCTAAAGTTGCTTCTTGCGACTCTATTGTTTCTACAAACTCTTTAAACTTTGATAAAACATGCTTACTCATATTTTTAAATAAGGCATCATCAAATTTAGTTTCATCATCATTAGAATCACTATGTTTATCTTTATCTAAAGATTTATTCATCATAGTTACCTTCTTGCTTTTTGCCATAAAGCATTTGGGGGAGATGATCTCATCGTCGCTTGAATCTCCAAATAGTGAAGGCTTTGGAGTTATAATGTTGGTGATAGCGATGGTGGTGACTCCTATCTTGTTAGAGTCAGAATCTGACTCGGACTCAGAATTGGAGTCAGAGTTCCATGCCTCTCCAATGTGAGCATGTCCGCCTTTCTTTCTCTTTTTGTACTTTTGCTTTTCTTTGCTTTCTTGCTCTTTCTTTTTAGGAAAATCTGCTATGAAATGATCGGAATCACCACATTTATAGCAGCCTTTCTTTGACTTTCTTTTCTTTGATTTCTCATCCTTCTTGTACTTGTCAAAGCCACCATTCTTCATAAACTTCTTAAATTTTTTGACAAATAAAATAAACTCCTTATCATCACTTTCTTCACTACTAGATTCTTCCTTCTTTGCTTTGAGGGCCACATCCTTACTCTTGTTGTTGTGAAGCTTAGCTAGATCTTTGACTTCCTTTGCTTCTTCTTCTATCAACTCATGAGCAATTATCTATCCTAGCACATCACTTGGTGTCATTTTCTTGAACTCTTTTCACTCACGGATCAAGGTTACCAAAGTAGGATTCCTTGGTGCTATAGCCCAAAGCAATATTTTAACAACAAAGTGATCGGTCATCTCTTCACTTCCAAGACTCTTGATTTTGTTCACAAGGACCATAAGTCGATCATACATCTTTTGTGGAGTTTTATCATCTTCCATAACAAATATTTCAAGCTTCCCTTCAAGAAGATCAATCTTTGATTCTCTGACTGGGGAAGTCTCTTCATGAGCAACTTGCAAAGTCTCCCATATCTCTTTAGCTTCTTCAAGTTCATCAACTTTATTGAATTCTTCTGGGCTCAATTCGGCAAGTAGAACACTTGCTGTTTAGGCATTGCAGTGGATAGTTTATTCTTCATCAACGATTAATTGATGATCATCCCCATTAGAGTCATCTACATCTACACCTATGCATACAATCTTTCAAATGTTTGGATGCATAGAGATTAAGTATAATTTTATCTTATGTCTCTATGCCGCATAGTGTGTACCATCAAAGTAAGGTGCACGACCAGTTGGCACAGAGAGATAATTATTACTAGAATTTAGTTTAGAGTAGTCAAAAGGATATGCTGCGCCTTTCTTCCCTCCAACACTATTCTTATCGCTGCCGGTGGAATTTGACTCCTCAGACATCTTTTCTCTTCAAGCGGTAAAGCCTTTTAGAAGAGCCTACTTTGATACCAATTGAAAGTTGCCTAGAGGGGGGTGAATAGGCAATCTGAAATTTCTTGAGTAAAATTGGTTAGTTCAAAACCTTCAGGATCTGGACTATCCGGACTCTAGTCGGATACTCCGGGATCCAGACAAATGAGAAAATATCTGAGGATCGGACTATCCGGGTGTAACCGGATTGTCCGGGCACAACAGATCTAAAATGATAACCAATGCGTAAAATATACTACTCAATGAATTCAACAACCATTATACTTGCTAGTAAGAAAGAAAAACAACAATAGATGTAACTAGCAAGGATAGCAATAGACACAATAATTTTTTCTTGAAGTTCGGATCCACCGATCCTACGTCTCCGTTGAGAAAACCCCCAAGGGACCGGGTCTCTTTCAATCCTAATCCTCACCAAGCCCTTACCTCTATAAGTCTTGGTTTTTACTTGGTTACCTCTTTAAAGCTGAGGTGAAGCCTTGTACAAACTTGTCCGGTCACCCATAATCCTTGGGTGCTCGCGGATCGACGCCTAGCTTTCTAGGAGATTCTTGATCTCCAAGAGTAATAGATTCGATGACGTGATCCAACGCCGTGTGCTCAAGAAAAGCAGAAGAACTTCAAGCACACTCCCACACAACTCTCAAGAAATCGATTCAACAAGAACACGTGGATATTGTGTGGAGAAATTGCTCGTCTTCCCTCAAGATTCAAAAGAAAGCACGAGGAAGGATGAGGAAGAATGGCAGGAGGTCTAGGATTGCAAATCATGTCCCCCTTATTTTGGAGGGGAAGGGTATTAATACCACTGCACCAAATCTGTCCGTTAAGGAAAAAATCACGCATTGTTCATTTCGACACTCCGGGCTTAACCGGACAGTCCGGACCAAATAAATTCGAAACAGAACGAGTGTTTCAGACAGTCCGATCAGAGTCCGGACATTTCGGGCCAAAAACTCTGTCAAAACAGAAAGAGATTTTTGGACAGTCTGGCCAAAGTCCGGACAGTCCGGCCACGGAATAAAAATCAAACAGAGAGCAATTTTCGGATAGTCTAGCCAGAATTCCGGACATTCTGACGTCAGAATAGAAATTCAACAGAAACACATTTTCGGATAGTCCGGTCAGAGTCCAGACAATCCGACTTGAAAAATAATTTCAACAGAAGCATATTTTCGGACGTTCCGGTCAAAATCTGGACAATCCGGCTAAAAAATAAGTCGAAACAGAAACATGTTTTTGGAATATCTGGCTAGAGTCCGAATAGTCCGTCATGTAAATAAAAATCAACAGAAGCCTCTTTTTGGATTGTCCGATTTGAACCTGGACAGTCCGTAGTACAAATAAAATTCAATCAGAAGGCAAATCTTGGACAGTCCTGCTAAACTTCGGACAGTCCGGCTTCCCTGAAAATCAAAATCCAACTTTGAAAGAATTCCAAAACTTTCAACGAAAGATATTGATTTGAGCACTCAGCTTTGGATCAACGATCAATTCATCCCTCTTGATAGTACGGCATACCTAGACTCAAGAAAAATGACATATTTATAAAAGGCACAACTTAAGCCTAGGTAGAACGAAGAACTCAACTTCTTCAAAACCAAAAGATCTTCAATATCACTTTTAGATCTCAAATCCTACATTCAGCTTAGCAAACATGTCAGTAGCATATGATCACTATTGTCATTGAAATACCAAAATAAATTAGAGGACTAGATACATCAAGATGCACTTTCAACGGTGGCCTGCTCCCCTGCCGAAGTGCCCCCGCGGCGCCCCCAATCTCGAGCCCCTATGCCCCCGAGGCCTGAGCCCCTGCGTCCTCGCCGCACGTTGCGCCGCCGCCCCTGAGGCCCGAGACCCTGCGCCCCTGCCGCGCGTCGCGTCGCCGTGGCCCCGAGCGCCCATACACGTAGCCAGAATGCCCGCACACGCCGTTCCCATGCACGGGCAGTGGCCAGCACGAGGAGAGAGGAAGAAAAAGAGGAGGAAGAAAAGTTAGAGGAAGAGGAGAGAGGAAGAAAAAGAAAGAAAAAAGAATAATAAGATGTGGGTCCCACTTGTCAGTGAGTAAAATCAGGCCAAATCAGTAGCCAAACGTCAACGTGGAGCGCCACGTCAGCAAAACCGTCAGCGTGGACCGTCACGTCAGCAAAACCACTACAGCAAACTGTCCTAGGGGTTTTTTTGTCTGATATAGATTAGTTCGGGAGATTAAGAGCCTGGTTTTATAGTTGGGAGCAACATTCGTCTATAGGGTAATACTTCAGAAGATAAAGTATACTTTTTCCCAATATATATCAAACGAATTTGCACCGTTATAATATCAACACATCAGGGTCTAGTAGCATATTTTTTCACGTTGTACTCTAATTAACATTATAATTTTTAGGCCTTCATAGCTAATACAGTGTCTCATTTTTGGCCTCTATAATTTTGGGGCATGAACAATGGTCTGGACAAGGAAAAGTCGTATAATATGTGTATTCGGTGAATTAAACAATTAATTATTTGATTATATAAATAGTCTACAGACTCCACATGATAACAGAGATATACGTGATATAATGTTATAATTCATCTATAGACGATATTTTTCTTTCATTCATCTTAAAAATGCTATGTGTTATTTTGTCATGACGCTGACATCACTGTGTTATTTACACTTTATAATTGTTACTTTATTTGTTAATCTTTAGGCTTGGATAGATGTATTAAGATGTAAAAAAGATTATAATACATTTCATGAGGTGGATGAGTATGTGTCTAGAAGTGGTTAGATGGAGTAATAAATAATAAAGTCTAAAAATAATGAGTACTTTAGAGATAAAAATATTTTTTACAAGTATTAGATTGCTAAATTTGAGAGAAACTTTGAATTCTAAAAATGCAATATTTTAGAATAATATTAGATAAACATATGGAAAAGGACGTAGATAGAATCATAAAAAAAAAAAAAAATGGGCAAATGGCCGCATGGGGATGGATAATTGATCAGCGATTGATTGACCACATCACATGCCAACGTCAATGCGGCGGTGGACCGGGTCATGGTGACAGGGAGCCGGGCAGCACAGCTGGACCCGTGGGCCCCAGCACTAATGTGATCGAGGCGCGGGCCCAGAGTTAAGGGTCGGCACCTCATTAAACCCCAAACTAGGATCCAAACGCGAGAGTAATCAACTGGGTTAATTATCACATCCATGCAGACAGGAGGCCGCTAATCAGGACAGGTCCCTGTCCGGGAGCGTGCATTCGTCCGTAATGCCCTACAAGCCTCGTAGCTAATTAGCCATAGTTTCGTCTGTCACATGCAGATGCATTTGCTTGCTTCAATCCACACCTAAAAAATTGATCGTTCGGTAATCTCAAGGTATTCATTGTAATTATAATATTATTTTTGAGACCGATATATTAAATCGTATGTATCAATAAATATGGATCTGGATAATAAAAATATAAAATCATTTTTTAAGAATGATAAATTATCAAATCTCTCGTACCACAGCACAGGAACTCGCTTCGGGATGAAGACTGAGTTAGGTTTTTACCTATGAATTTGTGGTTTTTTTATAAATTATAAAAAACATCAAAAACCCTATAGGCTATTGCCAATCCAATAGCCTAAACTAAACCCTAGTTTTCTTTGAGTGAGTGGCATGCCTAGGACAAGCACCACATAGATGCACAGGCAGTTCGCACTGTGTAGTGGCCTTGTCCGTCCTGTTTGCTCTGTAGTGATTTGGTGGGTCTACATCATATTAGTTACGTAAAATATAAATTTAGGATCAAACAAAGATAGATATAGATCTAATAATAACTAACTCGGACATGATCTGTTCTACACAAATGCTCTTGCCTCTTTGCCAATGCTGAAGCTACTATATCTCCTCCAGTAGCATTTTCTACTAAGTTTCTCTCATCTGTGAGAGATGATTTTTGTGACAGTGCGCTTTGATAAAGCAGATAAGTGACGGCAAAGGAGGTAACTAGCTTTGAAATGAATTTTCTTTAATCATGCGGCCACATGATCATTCATTGACCACCTAGCATAGCATGCATCTCTCTTGGAGCTTTGAACAGTTCCAAATCCGGTATTTGGATTCTGGTGCATGCATCAGTAGACCGTGGGACGTCGCATCGAAAAGCCTGGAACTCTGGACTCCGAGTCCCAGGTCAGCATTTGGGACTTCAAAAATTTCACGAGAATTTCGTAGTGATTTCATGAAAAATGTTTAGTGTCTGCATGAGCAGTAGACGAATTTACATGATTTTTATGTACTTTCACGTAATTCTAAATTTTCATAAATTTAATTTTCAATGAAGCTTCCCGTGTTCCAAACGCAGCCAGGATATTTATCCAAAATCGAATGGGTGGGAGGATTGGACAAGTACCATCAAAGATCATCATGAATCTGGATCTGCTGGGACTCGTGCATATCCGCCACTCCACATGCTTTGATTGCTGTGGCATCTCTCCGTGCATAACGTCATGTTTATTGGCCAAGCAACTTTGTTTAGCTCGTTCGAATGAGCTGATAAATTTACGTATATGAAAAAGTCTAATTAACCCCTAAAGTATTAGAGTTGATATGCTTAACCGTTGAACTATGATAACAAATATTTTACCCTTTCAAAAATGCAAACTGATTCAAATAATCCATAAAGTGGTTTTGTAGATAGTTTATCTATGTAGATGATACATATGATAATTATATTGTATACATGGTAATATTAGTCTATTTAACCAAATTTAACCAAACATATTTTTTATCTCAATTATTGACAATCACATTAATTATATATTGATATTAATATGGTTCCTTTTAAGTTGTTACACTTGTTAAAAAAATTCTTAACTGACTTTATCGCTATATTATTGTCTCGGCTATAGTCCACGGGGCCAAAACCACTCCAAAAGTTGTTTGAACCACTTTTCGTACTTCAAGGGCTAAAATACCCACTTTCATAATTTAGAAATTGAGTAGATCAATCTGATACTTCCGATGTGAATTAGACTTTCAAAGAAAACCAATTTTTATATAGTTAATAAATAGCATAAAAACATTTTTAGAGAAATCGTAGCTTTAAAAGCATTTCACGAACAATCCGAGCTATGCATTAGGCCCTTCAAAGCACAAACCTAAGGCCTACTAAGGATTAAAAGCTATAAACGATGGACCTACGAAAGCCCAATTCAAGCCTGATAGGCCCACGAGGCCCATTAAGGCCCATAGTTGCCGTCCTCGGTCGTGCTGGTTCCGGAATCGTCTCGACCGTGGCCGGTGGGGGACTTGCGCCTTCCGCTTCCTCCCACCAATGGCATCCCTTCCCTCGCGAGATCGCTCTTCTTCCGCCTCGAAGCGGAAGCCGCACACCGTCCCCGTTGCGTCGCCCCGTCGAAGCGGCACTCCTTTCACCTCTCCTTCACTTCTCCTCACCACCCAAGAAAGAAGGAGGAGGGCGGGAGGAGATCTTATAGGCCGGGCGTCTCCGCGTCTCATCCTGCTCTCTCGTCGCGGCGTCTGGGGAATTTTCCTTCCCGGCTGGATTTGGACCGTTCGCGGGTATGTTCGCATCTCTCATCTACAATTTCTGCCTGTGTTAGTTGTATGCCGTCGCTGAGATTGTGCTAAGAAATTGGTGCCACCTGACCTGAATGTTGCGCGGCATTGTGATGATCCGTTGCTTTTTGATGTTTGAGATGCGTCAGATTTATCTAGCAAAATCCATGTGCAGTAATTAACAACGTTTTACTTTTTTGTTGCTCTCGATTGTACGCCTTGCAACTTGCATTATCATCTCATTTTTTTGTGGATATTGTTTTGGCTGAAAAACATCGCGCGGAGTGGTGCTGAACTAGGAATCTAGTATTGATCAAATTTTGTTGGGCACTGGCCGGCTTGTGTTCTCATATTAATACAAGAACAATGGCGCCATGTTCCACGAGTTTCTACACTTAATCTGGTCATTCATGTACAGTAATACAGGTGATACTGCTTCAACTGGATGCGGCTCTACTCATCTGCAGCCGATTTGCGGCGATCTGCTACTGTAGCATGTATCCCCATTATAGTCAGTTTCAGGGGGGATTCACACAGAGTATGGCCTTACGGAAGCATTCACGGTCACACTCAACAAACTATCATGTGAAGCGGGGTCTTGTAGATTATTCTCTTAATAGGAATATAAAATCTTCTGATCGGCCAAGTCTGAGGTACTTTGTCAGCTTAGTAGGCCGGCAATTCCGTTGTGGACTGTCAGCCAGAGAGGGTAATTTAAGTATGAAGTTCGACATGCCTTTGCGCCAAAATTTTTCCAGTATTAGCTGGAATTGGAGAGGCCTGCATCAAAAAATTGGGGGTACAGCCGGTGGACTTTGCTTAGGTTTTTCAGTTTCTGGAATAGCAAGTACTGAGATTCCAGTGGAGAGAAGCGTCAACAATGCCGAAACTTCGGCAGCATCCACCAGTTCAACTCATGGGAAGAAAGTCTACACGGATTATTCAGTGACTGGTGAGTGTTCATTTTTTTTAGTTCCAGCAATTTTGCTATATGTTGGGTTAATTTAGAACCTGGGAATTGTGAAACCGTTAAAGTATAACATTAGCTGACAACGTGTGACTTGTTTACATGAAACCCCTAGGAATTCCTGGGGATGGAAGATGTTTGTTCCGCTCAGTGGTTCATGGGGCATGCATTAGGGCAGGAAGATCCATACCTAATGAAGATCTTCAGAGAAAGCTAGCTGACGAATTGAGGGCAATGGTCTGGCTTGCTTCTTGCGGATAGTCATACTTTTGAATTTTGATTATTAGCGCTGTCGGTTTTCTAAAACTCCTATATAATTTCACCATTTTAGGTTGCTGATGAATTTGTTAAGAGACGAGAAGAGTCTGAATGGTTAGTTGATACCCTTTCTCGTCACCCTGTTTGTTTATGTAGTTTCATCACTTTTATGATCACTTTTATGTTGCTGCAAGTTGTTATCATTAATACATTTCGACTGTTGTGTTTTGATTGTAATGCCAATGTGCAGGTTTGTTGAGGGAGATTTCGATATGTATGTCTCTCAAATTAGGCATCCACATGTGTGGGGTGGCGAGCCAGAATTGTTCATGGCCTCACATGTTCTTCAGTAAGTAATCGCGTCATACATTCTATCATCTGCCGCTGTGATCTTATCGAGTAGGGTACTAGAGAACTAATGTCGTTATTATGTTCACAGGATGCCAATAACGGTTTACATGCATGATGAAGATGCTGGTGGTTTAATAGCAATTGCCGAATATGGCCAACAGTATGGGAAAGAAGATCCAATCCAAGTTCTATATCACGGTTTTGGTCATTATGATGCTCTACAGATTCCAGCAAAAAGGGCTCCAAATACATGACTTGAGAATTTTTGGAGTTCAACGTTAAACGGTAGGTTTTGGTTTAACCCATTTTCCATTCTTTTCTGGGTATATATGAGTATTGAAGTATTGATGGGCGACATCCAATTTTTTCTGGGTTGGAAATAAGCTATTATAATCTTTAGTTTAAAAATATATTATCAGTGTGTCAATAACAGATAGGGTTACCACGTTCACTAACAATGGCATTCTTCAAATTTTTGAAAATTGTAATGGCATGTGTGGAATTTTTTCATTTTTATTCATATAAGAAGAATTTTATGGTGCTCCCAAAATTATATGGACCGTTCAATCTGTACAATCTAACGGCTTAGATTTGAAATCAGTGACCTATTATCTCCTATAGGTAATAGATTATATAACCTTCCTTTCCTACGTGTGAAGCCCACACACAGCATATTAATTTCTTTCTTACCGACTTTCCATGATGTACATAGAAAAAAGGCTCATGGTTATAGATTAATTGTTGCATGCACGTGGAAAAAAAGGAATTTCTTTCCGCGCTGCATGCAAGGAATTTCTTTCCGCGCTGCATGCGACAGATCCACTTCCGTTCTTTGCTTTGGCGCAATAATCTGCTTGTGATTTAAATCATGCATGCAACATGATTCCGCGGGAGTGACTTCAGTGATTGGGGATAGGTGTAACCTGCGACAGCTGGTTAACATAATTTCTTTTTTAATTATTTATTTTAAGCACACTTAATCAATAGTCTGGATTAGTTTTAACTATTATCTCTTCAGGAGGTAACAGGTACCGTAACTCGACCCTCGTATAACCTTTTTGTTGAGTTTTATTATCTTATTTATTCCTTTTTTTTCATGAACCAAGAGCCTGATATTTTACCACATGGTTTATGGCATTTTTAAGGAAAATTATGAGAAATTTTAAAGACAGTGGGCTAGTGTGAATATTTGCTACACCCACAATTGCCTATAATATTGTTAGATGAAGCAGAATCCCCAAACTAAGGTCGTTGCGGCGTAAATTTTGCTTGCAGGCACCGTTGCAAGAGCTTTTGATCAAGTACATTGCCCGAATGACTTTGTGTTCAGGGCTTAAGGCACGATCTCTCCAATCGAGATGACAAGGCATATCTGATATATCTGATATATCTGATATATGTTTCTCGGTGTGAAGCTGCTGAAAGAACAGAAAATTCTGCTTCACTGTTTGCTCATGCATTGATGGTAGGCACCTGTAAGGTTTTAAGGATGTAAGCCTCTAACTTACTGCAATATCTTATTCTTATATCCTGGGTACTAATCTTATTAATGCTATGACAATAAAAGGTAGGGAATCAGCATTGTCGTCCTGCCAAATGAAAATGGCCGCAGTGTCTGAGGGCTAGTTTGGCTTGTTACTCTACCAAAATAATCTCGGTAGCCTGATAAACCAAACACCCCATCAAAACCGTCTTATTAAAGATTTTTTTGCATCAGCTACACTTTTTGTCTCTTGTCGGCTCAATTTGGCACCGAACCAAATCGATCTCGTGCCAAAATTTATTTAGCTGCGTCAAAACTTGTCCAAGCTTTAGTTCTATCAATTTTTGGTAGGACTTCGATCCCTACGGTCTGTGATTCTCGCAAGTTTTGATGCCACGCAGTTTTTTTTTTTTTTCATTTAGGAAAGAATGTGAAGAAATATTGGGACTTGTGTTCTATATCTAAGTTAATAAGTTAATTTGTTGGCTAGGCATAGCGCTCTTTTAACTAAGAGACATTTAGTTAGAGTAAAACAAATCCTTAGATATGTACACAAAATCTTAGTTTATTCTATTAGAAAAATGACCATATAGGATATACTAATATTAGCTATATGTCTGATCCGCGTAACACTAGATTACAAAATGGGTTTGTTTTCATATACAGATGTACTGCTTTTTTATGGAAATCATTAAAACAAACTATATCTGTTACCTATCATTCTAAAATTATAGCTCTATATGAAGCTTCACGTGATGTATGGTTTCGTAAAATGATTAATCATATTCAAGGATCATGTGTATTAATTCATCAAAATCACCCGCAATCATTTATAAAGATAATATTACATGCATTATTTAAATACAAACAGATTATATTAAGAATAATATAACTAAGAATATCGCTGCTAAATTATTTTTTCCACATGAGCTACAAAAGAATAGGGAAATAAATATTTTGCAAACAAAATCATGTAAAAATCTAATAGATTTATTCACAAAATCACTACCAATATTGACATCCCAAAAATGTGTTGAGTAATTGGTATGCGTGATTTGCAAAATTTGGGGAGCCTCTTCTAGAATATAACTCATTTATCATTTAAATTGCATTCTTTTTTCTCTTTATAAGTTTTACTCTCAAGTTTTCTTATAAAGATTTTTAATAAGATAATATTAATATAATCAAGATATGCTATCTATTTTCTCCTATTTTTTTCTTTTGATATCGAAACAAATCATATTATTGGTCATGATGTTTTCGATTGTCATGATTTTTCGATTAAAGGGAAGTGTTACGGAAGGAGTTAATCCTCAAAACAACGCAATGCTTCAACGCCGCGCTAGCAACTCATGCGATAGCAGTTTCCTGCAGCAACTGTTAGTCTGTTACATTAGCAACTCTCTATATATGTACACGTATTGTACAAACTTTCAGCAATAAAGAAATCATTTTGCCTCAATCTCTTTCTCACTTACGATTCACTCACAATACATGGACTCCCTGCTGTTGCTTCTTGTGTCGCCTTTGGGGTGGCAGGTACCCCCGGGTGCGTCTGAGGTGGCGTAGGGAGGCGGTCGAGCTTCGCATTTTGTAGTTCTTGTTGTCGGATAGGGAGCGGGGCAAATCCGTGTGGTTTAAGCTTGTGTTGTGAGGAATGGATGGTCCGAAAAATCCTAACCGAATCTGGTTTATTGGACACGTTTATCTCTAGTTATTTTTGTCTATAAATAGATCCTCTCATTTGCATACAGATGAATCTGAGCAATAAAGAAATTCGCCTTTTTCCCCTATATACGTGTCTCTCGTTCCTCGTCTCAAAGTTCTGGACCACACACGATAGCAGAGTTCCTCAACACATTATCAACACAAAGCTCTACCGTGGAGAAACTGATCTACAACAACGATCTACCAGCATCACAAGTATCCATGCATTTGAATTTGTGTCTTAATAAATCATTTTTACAGATTAGATCTAATCAACTGCCTCAGCGTGGCACGATAATATGCTATCAAGTATGGCCTGACAGGACAACCATCATGAACGGTGTTGTGACAGTAGTCATCGGCTATGCCATAATACCGCCACGAGCAACACCCCGTAGCTGGCTACGTCTCGCAAGACGCACTAAATAACGGTTGCAACTGTCGGCAGCATCACAGTCCCCACATGGTCACCGTTGCCTCGCACGACACATCGCCACCAGCCGCCGTGGCCCGCATGCCGTTGCCGCCACGCTGCTCCTACTGTCAGCCGGCTTGCCTGCTGTCGACTCTCGCATGGCTGCTAGCCTCCATGGCTCTGAATGGCCGGCAACCATCCTTATCCACGCCCGCATGCGTTAGATCAGGACCGCCGCATCGCTCGTAGCCGTCGTGCCAGATCAACGCTACTGGCTGCCATGCAAGCTGCCATTGCCACATTCACGTGCCACCCGTACCACATCGTCCTGCAGTCCTCATGGCCATGCCTCGCATTAGAGCCATCGGCCCCTTCACTGGTCGCACGTAGCACCACTGGCTCAACGCGCGCCCGCAGCATCGTGGTCCTGCATGCCTGCATGTGCCGCCGCTCTACGCTGCTCGCCATAG
>KE373101.1:728524-742195 GCA_000418225.1 Zizania latifolia
ATTGCCAGCAACTCTATTCGACAAAGGCTGGTTAACACAATTACAATATGTGGTGTTAATGAATTCGGATAGAGTGCTGAAACACTTACCAGAGGAGTGGATGTCCAGCTGACCACGGAGGATTTCAACATCCCTTTCCACCCTCCTCAATGCGGCATCCTTCCGTGCGAGCTGGTTGATCAATTGCTGAACTCGAGCGCTCATCGCACCCCAATCCAGAATTGGCACCGGGCAATTAGCACCCGTCCTCTCGACCAACTGGCTCACAATGTGCTGCAATACACAATTCAAGTTAGTTCAATAAAACATATTATATTATGTGCAAAGACTAATATTTGTAGAACTTGCACTGGTCGCTCGACCAAGTCGGTTGAGTGCTTCATAGCACTCGGCCACCCCTCGCTCAATCTCCCCAGTCGGGAGATTGGCCGCTTCATTAGCAGTGGGAGAGGGCACCACGTCTACCTTTGGCTACGCCTCATCCTGCCCGACTGTCGACGATGGGTTGATCGCACTCGGCGCGGTTGCGGTCAGCTAGGCTAGGATGGGTGCTGCAGCGCTCAACCCACTCGGTGGCGGGGTGCCCGGCATCGGTGCCCTAGTCGCCGTAGCAACCGCAAGCGGATCCATCGCCCCGACGAACACCACCAAGTCGGTGATGGGGACGGCCAGCGTGGGTGCCGCCGACTCGACTGGCGTCACCGCGGCCACAGCCGCGGGGTCAATTATGGCCTGGTCGGCATCACCAGTCGCCACAGTGACCGCCGCCCCACCGTTCCCGGACAACGGCAAAGGAGTGCTATCAAAACAACAAAAGTTAAGTTTAAATTTAGTTTAATTACTTGGCTACATTTGACAGCATCAAACTCACCACGTTGACTTCTGAAATGCCTACCTCTTCACCCGCCGATCGAAACCCGATGTGGCTCTGACCGGTGGTGGCAGAGGTGGAGGTGGTGGTGGTGATGACTCCGATGATGACGTTGCAGCAGCGCCGCCAGTCTCTGGCCTCGCCTCGGACGTCTCCGAGTCAGCACCAGCCCCTCCAGCAAATGATGATGGCACCTTGGGTGTCCCCTGGTCTGCCACTGTTGTCTTCGGCTTCTTCGCCATAGGAGGTCAATTGTCTTTGCCCTTCCTCTTCTCCCCACTCGGCCTAGCATGCGGGTCAATATCTTTCTGCCCGATCGCTCGGGGCTGCTCGGGCAGCGGCGGTAGTGAGCAGTACGCCTCTTGGCCCTGCATATTTTTTACAAGTAAGCACCCGGCAGGCGATATCATCAAAAAACAATAAAATTTCTTACCGGCGATCAGGGAAAGCTGAGCTTGAAGGCTTGCGGAGCGGCGTCGGGATTAAGCGACAACCGACCGGTGAAGATGGCCTTCACCCGCTTCTTCGTTTCATCCGAGCCCAAGGACTCGGGTGACTCCCAGGTAGGGTCGCTCCTGCCCGAGTACTCGTACCCCGGCCGAGTCCAGAGCTTGAGTGGCTAGACGCACCGGGACACAAAGTTCAACGCGACGTGGACCCCTGACAAACCCTCTGCTCGAAGCTGCGTGATCATCTGAACGAGTTCATCCACTTGGCCTTGCTCCTCTAGCTGGCAGTGGTCGGTCCAGGTGAGTGTCGACATCGGCACTCGGTCAATCTCCGAAGAAAGGGCTGACTCGTGGTTCGCGAGGTAGAACCACATCGAGTGCCAGCCCTTGTTAGAGGTCGGAAGCGGCACCGGGATGTACTCGGCCACCATTCCGTCTCGGAGCTACAGTCCGCAGCCGCCGACCACCTTCTTGGAAAAAGCTCTCAAGCTAAAGAAATGGCGAAAGAGGTTGAAATGAGGATCGACGCCAAGATAGACCTCGCAAAGATGGACAAAAATGGGGATGTGCAAGATAGAGTTGGGATTCAAATTGCAGAGAGAAATATCATAATGATGAAGCATTCCGTGAAGAAAAGGGTGGGCCGGCAAGCCGAACCCACGAGGAAAGAAAGACTCGAACACCACCAGTTCGTCGGTGTTCGGAGTCGGGAAAGCCTCACCGGTCGCCGAGCGCCAAGCCGACAACGCTTTCGGTGGGAGTTGACCATTCTTCTCTAGGAGCTCGATCGCCCGATTCATCGCTCCTGACCGCTTGAACTCCACCGATCGGTCCACCTCGATGTACGGATCGATGGCCGCCATGGAAATTGAACTTGGTGGCGCAACTGGTCAGAAAGAAAAGAGCCACCTTGCCTTGCGGTAGCAAACTACGCACCGACAATGGCGGTTAGGGTTGCGAGGCGCCAGTGAGTAAGGGCTCGAATGCAAGGAAGAAGTTGAAGGCAAAAGCAGAAAGTATGCAGAAGGGTAAAATGCCCAGCAGAACGCTATTTATAAGCCGGCCACACGATGATTCAGTTCCCCCTCAAGCGCCGCGATTGCCTCAGGACGAGTCTCAAGGAAATCTTCGGCATTAATTATGCCGATCAACATGTTTTCAATGGCTCCATCTAACCGTTGGTTGTAGATCCAGCGCTTGCCAGCAGAAGACGAATCAACGCCCGCAGCCTTAAACCGACTTACGCCTGCAAACGGCATCGGAGGTTGTGCATGTCTCGTCAAAACTATCAAGTCTGACAGGCGCCAGTCTGTGCCAACAGATGCCTTTTCGCCAAGGGGTCCACAAGCACTCCATTACGTCGGACTACTCCAACTGATAACTTTTCGCCAAAAACCACTTGATGGGCCTATCTGTCCCTATACTCAAGTCAGTTTCATCGGACGCCAATACTTCGAATATATGGGATTCAAAATCTTTATCTCCATGGACGCCAACTGCTCAAAGATTCAAATGTCCGCTGAGCACTTTTTCATCAGAGGACGCCTTGGAAAAATCCTATCTTTTTTATTCCGCCTAAATCTCTGATCCTGGAGCTTATTTTATTCAATAAACTCTAGGCTCGGGGACTACACCCGGCAGGTGCACCTAAGCGGTGCACTTACCGGGAAAAATCCTGCAAAGATAAAATCTAGAGCCCTTTCCGGCTTCTCGACTCCGTCTACATACCGAAAAAAGCTCGGGGGCTGCTGTCGGGGATATGATCCTGGGTTACCTCCCGAGTGGGTTTGCGATGACCGCGAGGAGGTGGGGTCAACATACGCAGCATTAAAGATGACCAGTCAACGGTCAAATTTATCAGCCAGCCAGCAGTCGGGAATCTGATGACTCCCTGAGTCCAGCACTCGGGAGGGTCCCTCGACTACCGGCACTCGGACGGTCGCCATCATCCTTAATGAGTAATCATGTAATCAACACAGCTGGTAACGCCTAAAGTTATCACCCATGAACTGACCGTTTGCCCTCATAATTGGTTATTAGTGGGGCACATTAATTAGAAATTGTAACCCCTGATCTATCTCATATATAAAGGGATCAGGGGAGCCTATCATGAAGAGTCTTTTGGCCAAGCTGAGATCATACTGTTCATTCGCTTGAGGCCTTTTTCAGCCCTTAAGCTCATATTACATACACAGGAGTAGTGTTATTATCCTCCGAAAGGCCTGAACCTGTCTAAAAACACCCCCTGTCTCGTAGATCGAGATAACCATCGAGACTCATCCACAGAACTCCCCTGAACCTAACCAAATCCTTACTGCGAGTACCTCCGTAGTAAACTGTTGCTTCGTACACAACGACAATGACTATGAGTTATAACAAATGGATGTTAAAATAGCTTTCCTTAATGGAAATCTAAGCGAGGATGTGTACATGACATAGCCTGAAGGTTTTGTCGATCCAAAAAATGCTGGGAAAATTTGCAAGCTTCAAAAGTTCATTTATGGGCTGAAGCAAGCTTCTCGGAGTTAAAATCTTCATTTTGATGAAGTGATCAAAGGGTTTGGTTTCATCAAGAATGAAGAAGAGCATTGTATTTATAAAAAAGCTAGTGAGAGCATACTTGTATTTCTGGTCTTATCTGTAGATGATATATTGTTGATCAGAAATGATATTTCAATGCTTGATGCTGTTAAATCTTCGTTGCGAAAAAGTTTCTCAATGAAAGATCTTGGAGAGACAGCATACATATTGGGCATAAAAATCTATAGAGATAAATCGAGAAGGCTAATTGGATTAAGTCAAATCACGTACATTGACAAGGTATTGAAACGGTTTAATATGTAGGATTCTAAGAAAGGTTTCTTGCCAATGTCACATGGTATTACTCTCAGTAAGAGTCAGTGTCTATCGACACCTGATGAGCTAGAGAAGATGAATGTGATCCCATATGCTTCCGCAATCGGGTCCATCATGTATGCCATGCTTTGTACACGCCTAGATGTCTCCTATGCTCTAAGTGTTACAAGCAGATACCAATCAAATCCAGGTGAAAGTCACTGGGTGATAGTAAAGAGTATCCTCAAGTACTTGAGAAGAACTAACGATATGTTCCTAGTCTACGGAGGTGTGGAGGAGCTCGTTGCAAACGATTACACCGATGCTAGCTTCCAAACTAACAAGGACGATTAGAGATTGTAGTCTGGATTTATGTTCTGCCTTAATGGAGGCGCAGTGAGTTGGAAAAGTTCCAAGCAAGAAATGGTTGTAGATTCAACAATGGAGGCCAAGTACATAGCAGCTTCTGAAGCTGCAAAAGAGGCTGTTTGGACTAGAAAATTTGTTTCTTAGCTGGGTGTTTTCCCTAGTGCGTCCAGTCTAGGAGACCTCTATTGTGATAATAGTGGTGCCATTGTGCAAGCCATAGAGCCTAGGTCACACCAAAAGTTCAAGCACATACTACGACGCTATCACCTCATCCAAGAGATCATAGATAGATGTGATGTAAAGATATGTAAGGTGCACATGGATTCGAACATTACCGATCCATTGATGAAACCTCTCTCGCAGCCCAAGCATGAGGCGCACTTGAGCTCTATGGGTATTAGATACTTGTGTGATAGAGTCTAGCGTATGTGAGAGAAGGAGTCTTGTCTATGCTGATGTATTTTGGATAATTAGTTATCTTGTTCCTTGAATAATTATCTTTTACACTGATCAGCAAGTATGTGACTTATTTGTGAAACTCCTTGTTTTATAATAATGTTATTCTAAACGATCCCTAATCTCATATCATCATGTGGGATAGTGATGATTTATAGATTAACACATTTGTCTGATTGATGATCATATTTCACGTATCATGAATATGGAGATATCAAATCAGTAATGTAAACACATGTTAGAGAACATGGTGTTGGATAGACCCACCTTGAGATACTGCTGGGATTATTATTCTTGATGTGCCATCAGTTGTCATCTCAAATGGTTTATCTGCAAAATCCTTTGACCTAAGATCGTCATTAATTCCATAATGTATAGTAACACACTTAGAGGCTTCCAAATGCTATTCCGTAACTGGGTAGTTATAAAGGTTACTTTCAGGTATATTATGAAACATGTCGTGGAATGTGAGCGATCAAGATAGAATTTACCTCTCCTAAATAACGAGAGAGACGACTCTGGGCCCCTCGAGATAGTTAGATTGGGAAAGTGCATGGCCATATCACTATGATTAAAGAGTTAATCATGATTAATCCACTACTTGATCGAGTGAAGTGTCGACCTATCACAAGGGTAGCATTAATCTTGCCTTTGGCTTGACTGATGTCGTATGGTAAAGAGATTGGTGCGTGAGTATATCAAGGTTCAGTTGATATGATCTTTTGTATGCTTTCGGGGGTCAATATGTGCTGCTAGGTACTGCTATTGATTTGTGATCCAGAAATGGTTTTCGGGTAGCGGCCGTTTGCATATGAACCTATCGGGTCACACGCTTAAGGGGATGGGATTTAAAGCTTGCAAGAATTGACTCTTGTGTAGGTGGAAGATTGATAGAAATATGTCCAAGAGAATTCTAGGGGACCGGAAGTTCTGGGCTGAGGCTAGAAGTTCTAGGTTTTGGAGCAACCAGAAGTTTCGGTGCGACCGAAAGTTCTGGGCCAGCCCCAGTTTCGGTTTTTGGAGGAACCGGAAGTTCTGGGCCTGCCTAAGAGATGTATTCTGGATGAACCAGAAGTTATGGGTGGAACCGGAACTTCCAGATCAAAATAAAGTCGATACAGAATATTATTTTTGAAAGTTCTAGGCCTGGACCAGAACTTTCAGGCCGGATGAATAGATTAGATCTGTTGGGCTTTAATACTGATTAAAGGCCCATGAGAGGGCACTATATAAGGAGATGAGGGGCTAGGACGAAAAAACTGCTGCTGGTTGTTGCTGTTGCCCCTACCATACCCCTAGCCGCCACCTCTCCTGGCTACACCGGTTGTGGCCGTCTCTCCCCTACTCTCCCGCGTGGTACTAGCATACCGGCGTGAGGTGATCCCGTCTCTGTACGTGTGGATACCATAGAGACGCCGCTGTAAATGTGGTGCTGATCATCTCGACGTGAGGATCGCAAGGCTGCATCGTCTTCATCGCCGAGGATCGGACGGAGCTGGGCGGAGTTGATCGAGGACGCGCTTCCCTAACTCTTCTTCCGCTGCGCTAGCGCGTCACGCGACTAGAGGTAATGATCCATGATCCCATTACTTGCATGGTTCCTAGGTTGAACGGGGTAGAAAATTTTGAATTTACTGCTACCGTTGCCTCCCCATTCCCCAACAATGTCATAGTTCCAAAGAAGAATTTTATTTCGCAGCCACAATAAAAAAGCAATAGCCTTGAAGCTTATGCTACTTCTTTAAAGTTATGTAAAACCCTCATAAGAAGCGGGGATAGGAAAAAAGGAAATTGGTGGTGTATATGGTGAAGCCTAGTGATGAGAATGGCGAGACAACCAAGAAGAATGCCAAGCCATTTGGTTCTAGATTTGAAAGGCACCAAAGCACATCATAGAGAAATACTAGAAGTAACAACTTGAGATACACCTCACCATCACAGTTAGTAAGGACACCCCAATGGTTGAGAATACACTATCTCCCATGATAGGTGGCAGTGTCCCTGAATTATCATTTGACGACTTCCTTGTGATGGAATTAGAAGCCTACCAATGCCATCACAAGTGAAATAACAACTACCAAAGAAGTGGCTAGCCTGCAGACTCTATCCAGAATTAGAGTTTTTATGTCATCTGAATGCAGCTAAATTTAGATGATTGAATAATTGTAAACTTTAGAAGAGCGAATTGAATGAAAGTTCAGAAGCTCTAGAAGAGCAAATACTTTTCACTGCAATAATAAATTATTTGTAGTATGTAATAGCCTGTTTAAGGCATTTATTACTCTGTTGCTATTTCCTCGTGCATGAATAGATTATCTTAGACTAGAATCTTGTGTAGCGCCCAAATAAAAGGAATGAATTAATTGTGACTCGTAGATCCACAAATACAACCTTAAGACAAAGAAAAATTTCTAGATGAAAGAGAACTAAAAATATTATGACCATTGCTAGAAGCAACAAATGCATTTAGGGGGAGAGAATGAACCCTCGCATTAAAAATGTCAAGAAATTATGGTAGAAATAGAAGAGATTGTACACATTACCTCACACTAGTGAATGCAACTTAAGAAGTACTAAAAGTACAGAAGTACCCGAAGTGCCCAATAACTAGAAGTTATATTGCCCAATCGTTTTTATGATTTGAAAAGCATGACTAAGTTGCATTACCTGAATATAATGCACCGAAGAGAGTGAAATATGAAAGAAAGAAAAGGTATCCCTTATCTCATCTAGAGGCCTCGAATAAAAATAATAGGACGGGAACTCCGGTTCTTCATCCCCCTAACTAACCAGAGACGTCTGGTAAAAATAGGATATGGGAGGTTATCATACTTAATCACGAAAACTACCTCACAACAAGAAGAGGAGCCAGTTGAGACCTGGCAATGGTATAGAACCTCAAAAATAGGCATACCAATATGAATATTTGTATGAAGGAAGAAACCAGCAATCCAGTGCGCACCAAAATAGCCGCTGATACACTAAAGGACATTGCTCCCGTATGTGAAATAATAGTGAGCAAGATGATGAAGAACCAGAATCTGCAACCCATGATGAAGTAATAACTAGGAGTTATAGAAGCTCAGGTGAATCCTATGATATAGCAACTGCCAAATATCTGTACTTACTGTTTATTATTACCATAATCATAAATCTTGACCTTGAGCCTGTATCGCTCATTGAATGTAAGAAGGCAATGACAACTAAATTGTTTGAACAAATTAGAGGTATTTTGCACATGAATATCTTGTACCTTCCCATGTCCACTCTGAAGGACATATATGGGTATTAGTTTGAAGAAAGAAATAGTTAGAGTAAAAGCATGGCTTGTTATATAAAGTTTTTACTCTACTGCCAGGAGTTGATTGTGAAACCTTTTCTCGATCATGGGCTGAATTACCTTTAGAAAAATATTCTCAATGACAGTCAACTAGAAGTTGAAAATTGAAATCAACTAGTACATAGTTGAATGAATCAACATAAAGTTGAAAATCAACTTGAAGTCAAATTATATTGAGTAATGAATTAATTGATCTTGTTATTTGCATGAGAGCTTGGATCGGACATTTACATGAAGGTACATGAATTTCCATGTCTTGAACTAAACCAAGATAAAAAGAAATGTTGCATAAATAATGAAGATCCCTGAATGGATTATGAATATGTTCTGAATACCATGTGAAATTGAGGAAACAAACTCATTCTTTGAATTTGAGTTTGAAACGACATACTTGGATATAACCAAGTTTGCTTAGGCTTAAGCTAGAGCATGTGCCTGATGAATTCGAGTACATAGTTCACTTACACTTAGAAAGTGTTGCAGAGATTTGGCTTTAAAAAGTCATTTCCATCCAAAGCCCTTATGGTCAGAAGGTTATTGCAAGCACACTAGAATCCATACAGATCTTGAGAAGAGTGGGAGAAATCTTAGAACCAGAATTCTCATACTTGAGTGCTGTAGGTACGCTAATATACCTAACCTACTGCACTAGGCTGAACATTATATTTGTTGTAAACCTACTGACATGATCTGGCTATGTTTTCTTAGGTGGTGGAACTGCAGTATCCTAGAAATCATCTGAATAAAGTCCTGTAACGACTTCGACAAAACACTCAAAAATAACAACTATGTATGAAGCCTCACTAGAATGTGCATGGTTTAGAAGAATGGTTCATCACATCTAGCAGTCATATGGATTAAATCATGTTAACACCCCTACTATTATCCATGAAGATAATATAACTTGCGTTGCATAAGTACAGTTTGGATATGTGAAGAGCAATTTGATGAAGCTCATAAACCCTAAGTTCTTCTATGCTGATGAATTGCATAGGACGAATGAACTAAATGGGATGCATATAAAGTCATGTGAAAATCTCGCAGATTTATTCACAAAGTGTTTCCCAACATCTAGCTTTGAAAGATGTGTTGGTTGAATTGGGATGGTTAGATTTAGAGACTTATGCATTTTAGGGAGAAAAACTTCACATAACATCGATAAGAAGAATTGAACCTTATTCAAGAAGACTAAGTACCCTTGAATTGTACTCTTGAAGATCATATGAAATATTTAGATGAATTGTACTCTTTTTTCCTTGAATGAATTTTCTTAAAATTTCTCATATTAAGGTTTTTAATTAGGTAATTTATGCAACCAAGACGCGCGCTATGTACTCTTTTTGCTAATTTTTCCCATAGGGTTTTTGGAGAGTATTGATGAGACATATGCATGTCATGAGAAGTGCCCAAGGGACAGTGTTAGGAAACTAAAAAATCCTAACCGAATTTGGTTTGTTGGACATGTCTATCTCTAGAGGTTTTTGCCTATAAATAGAGGGATCCTCTCCTCATTTGTATACAGATGAATCTGAGCAATAAAGAAGTTTGGTTTTTCCCCTACATACTTGTCTGGGATGTGACCCTCGGGTACCCCACAATTGGTTTTATCAGTCAAAACCGAGAGCTGACGAAGTCCAGCGTTGCCGTTGGGTATGGCCCAAGGAGGGGGTTTTGGTCCTGTTGACGCAAAAATCATAGGTATTCCTACATCTTCACAATCGAAGGCCTAGGAGTGTATGCTTAGCTCCAGTGCAGGTCCTAAATAATCCTGAGGTGTTCAATGAGCATAGCAGTCAATTTGACCCTGTAATCAACAAGGAAACATGCATGATAGCACGTACGAGAATCATGATTCATCAGGATTAATACATGTAAAACAATAAACTCTGCCAATCGGCTCCAACAACATGACTCGACAATACCAATCTCTATAGTTCAAACTAAACCGATGTAGCATAAAGATAGGTAATTAAGAGCGTAAAGATCATGACAAATTCGATTAACAGAGTAATAGATAATCCATCAGCTAAAACTCCAACGAACGTCATTTTAACACATCACACCATATCTTCCTGTATGTGACATCGTCAACGCGGCTTGACATATGATCTAATCCAATTCAATAAGCTAAAACATCATGATTGGCAAATACAGAGATCCAATCCATAGAGCACGACAAAAGAATAATAATCAATGTATTTAACCGATAACTAGCAAACCTACTCTATCTGATCACAGAATTGGACTCAACCGAGAAAGCCATGAACATATGAATTAGTTTACCAACGGGCTATCTCCATCGAAGCTAGAGATCGGACTGAACCGATGCAACCATAGCTCTAGCGGAGAATCGTCCTAATGCTACGTACCTAATAATTAGTGATGCGCCGAAGGGTTTGTTTGACAAGATTGATTATGTCTTTTTGATGACCCCGGGCTTACATATTTATAACTGGGTTGATAGGTCATCTAGAGATAATGCAGAATCCTAACTGACTCAATTATTTATCAACTAAATGAAAAGTAATAACGAAGTATCAACCCATGCCGCTCGCGACCTATCTTCGCCTGCTAAAGCCTTCCATCGGTGGCCCATCAGCTGTTTGTCGCTCCGTGCTCCTAGCCGATGACGCGCTGGTCCAACTTCTGGTGTCAACACCTGCCCCCTGAGTTCGAAACGTGAAATGTCACATTTTGAAGTCTCCTCGAGAACTATATCGCCGGCTCGCCGATCATATATAAATCTTGACCGATAAGCTCCCTTCTTCAAGCTCAGTCATTCTCATCACACACCAGCTTAATTTCTTTCTTCTCTCGTTCTCCTGCCATGGTGTCTGATGCTATAAATTCTTCACCAAGCAAGAAGATCAAGTTGAACGATCAAAACATTTCTGGTGATCACGAGTCAGTATGTTCTCTTTGACCATTCAAACCCTTGCTTGCTAATCTTCTTGTTTCATTAGTTTGAAACTAGCGCATTTTACTTTTTCCTTTGTTTTCGATCCAGGCTTCGACTGTTCCACTTGCCCACTCATCAGATATTCCACATTCTAACAATCCACCTGTTTCAACACAGTCGACGAGCCCCGATGGCGACCACGACCTGAATTGCTTCTTCTGCCTTGGTGATGATGATGATTCTGGTGACTCCCTTTTGGCTGTAAGTGCCTCATCGACACGCTGATACCCTCAGGTAACTCGATTGGCCACGTTTGTTAGTCTCCATACATTCATCAGCTCATGCTATCTTTCTATAGGAATCCCATGCATCAGATAGGGCTTTCCTTCCTCGAGACTCCATGCCAAGTGACTTATTGGCTCTGCTTTAGCATCTACAGTGCCTAACCGGCATCTTTTTTCAGGGCATCGAAGTAGCATGGTCCCGCCTCTAGAACATGATCGATCGACTTTCATAAGACTTAGTAGATATCCTTCTGCGGGTGTATTCTCGTGAGCACTAATTGGCTTACCTCACTGCCTACGCTGGGTTGGCCGATCACAGAATGCAATGTGTCCACCAGTAGAGGTTTGAGTTGGACAACGCAAAGATGCAAGAAGCCGATCATCACCTTCAAGTCTTGCTCAAACTTCCTGCCGAAGAGCAAGCGTACCTTGATCAGCTCAATGCAGAAGAAGATTGCCTTCTTCGGGAAATCCACGTCTAGACCGATCAACTGAGCTAGCTCCGCGCTTGTATAGCGAATCGGCAGCGGTTCTTGCAAGACTTACCGATCAAGATCTCCTCTAAGAAGGCCAAGATAATCAACTTGGCCGAGGAGCGGGCTCAGAAGCGGCAACTCCTTCGGTCGATTGTTGATAGTGATGATGATGCGACTAGCACTATTGTATCTTTTGAGAAGGCCCAAGCCGATGCCGTCCTTAGTTTGCAATACTTCTTGGATTCCCTGTAATCATTTTATTTGCCATCGGCTTTGCGTTGTCCTTCCCTTATGAATAATGAAATGTTTACTGAAGAACTTTTATCTTGGTGCATTTGTCTTGCCGGTAAAGATTCGTTTCTCTCTTTCTCTGCCGATGACCCCCGTATAAGGACTTGGACTATTTGATCGAGCATATCTCCTCGTCGGCCTTCTAGTTCATATTCATCAGCTTCAAGTAGGAGTGGTATCCCACCAATCTGCTTAACCTGAAAAATTTAGAGGTTTCGCCTCACTTTTGAATGCTGGAGCTGGGAAACTTCAAGCCAATCGGCTCGCGCTCATCGGCTTTAAAGAAGCGCGATGCCTGAATCTTTGAAAAGTTCAAAAATCTTCAAAAAAATTTGTATTCTTGTGTTCCATCTTCTATTTGTGAAATCCGGCCGACTTCTAGTCCGTTGGTTCACGCTCATCAGGTTTGAATAGGTGTGATGCCCCTCGAGTTGGCTGTTTATTGACGAAGTTTGACCGTCTCTCATAAATAAGCGCGTGTCGTTTGGAGTGCCTTTGTAACGGCGCGTCTTATGCCCCCCGAGTTCAGGATGTGGGTGGGACATTTCGAATTCTGCCTAGAAAATCGCAACCGTCAAATCGCCTTAACGTTGTATTTAATGATCCAACCGTTGAGGTCCTCCCCCCTATAAAGCCTGACACCTTCTCCTTCCTTTGTACGCTTCCTGCATCTTCTCCCTTCGAAACCCTCTTGAGTTTTTCACTATCACCGGTCGAGTTTCACCGCCATTCTTGCCTTCTTGCTACCATTTGATCATTGAGGAGCCATGGTGAAGACTGTGGGCCTCATGGCTCCCAGATGATGAGTGATTATCAACTGAAGATTGTAGATGGCCTCCGAAGGGAGGTGAAGGATGAAGAAGGAAGTCCCCTGAAGAGGGGCACCTCGAAGGGTTCTCTAAAGAGAGGGACTTCGATGAGAAGATGACTTGCCGTGGCATTGGCCGGTGTGACTCAGGTAGACGGACGGGCGATTGCCGGGCTGAAGGAGCCACGGGGTCGTGGTGGTCCAATCCGGGTGCACAGCGCAAGGGCGGCAAGTGCTTTGATGGTTTCGGCGCAAAATCGTTACCCGAACCAAACGGAGAGAGTAACGGAGTTACATCCAAGCGGTGCCGTGGAAGCTACGCCAAGTCCAGCATCAAATAAAATATCTAGAGTCAGTTTTTATATTTATGCCTTGCGGGCTTTGAGTCTGTATCCGTAACCCTAGGGGTAGAGTAGTATTTTCCTCAGTCCACTCGGGCTATATATAGGGATGTAATCTGCCTTGTACACTTAAGGGATTTGAGCAAATTGTAAATCTTTTTCAGAAATTTTGGTGTCTCCTCCCACCTTCTTCTTCCTCCACTCCTTCCTCCACCTCTCCTCCACCTCTCCCCTCTGGATCCAACCCTAGCC
>KE373101.1:756727-789701 GCA_000418225.1 Zizania latifolia
CGGTCTTCGAGATATCCTGTTCTGCCATAAATATTTGATTATACCCGACATTCCCATCCATAAAACTGATGATCTTGTGCCCTGAAGCTGCATCGACTAGCAGATCGGCTATCGGCATTGGATATTCATCTTTAGGAGTAGCTTTATTTAGATCTCTGAAATCTCCGCGTACTCTCAATTGACCATTCTTTTTCCATACCGAAACAATGTTTGATACCCATTCTGCATACCGGTATGGCCTTATAAAATTTACTTCATATAATCTTGTGATTTCGGCCTTTATGTGAGGATACATTTCTAGCTTAAATCTTCTCTAGCCCTGCTTTACCGCCGAAATTTTTTCTTTATTGAGAGCTGATGTTCTACAATCGATCGGCTTAATTCGGGCATCTCGTGGTATTCCCAAGCAAACAATCCCGAAACTCTTTCAATAGATCAACCAATTTCTCTTTTATGAACGAAGGCAATTTGGCGCTAATGTACGTCGGCCTTGGCCTATCTCCAGTCCTAATGTCTACTTCCTTTAATTCACCGGCTAACGTAAACCCTTTTCTGAGCTTACCTTTTTCGTCGTCTATCTCTCTAGACATGAATCCTAGCCCAGAATGATTTCGCTGATCGGCTGGAGGCCAAGATCCGACACCCTTAAAAAATCCCACTCCCAGACTCGTCCAGAAAGGCAATCTTTGTTCTCAAAATCAGGTACATCGACTGAGGCTATGGCAACTCATCTGTTAGCCTGAATGACTTCAATTTGATCGTCTTGCCACTATAGTAAACTCTGATGCATTATAGAAGGAACACAACAATTGGCATAAATCCAGTCTCTTCCTAGCAAGAGGCTATACGAACCTTTGCCATCAATTACGAAAAACTTGGTCGATAGTGTTTTGCTTCCGACCGTGAGTTCGACGTTCAAGGCTCCTTTGGCGTCTGATAAATTGCCACCAAAGTCTTTTAACACCATGTTGGCCTTTATCAGATCCTCGTTCACTTTACCAAGCTTGCGAAACGTAGAGTAAGGCATTACATTACTGGCAGCGCCTACATCGACCAACATTTTTTACATCGGTTTTCCATCCACGCATCCCTTGATATACAAAGGTTTCAAATGCCGATGCTTATCTTCTTCTAGCTTTTCAAATATTGCTCGTTGTGGTTGTAGCAATAGTTGCGCAGCCGATTGTCCTCTTCTTTTTCACTGACCAATGCAGGTGCCCTGTATTCTGCTGGTACTATAAAAACCATGTTTACCTCCATCGGCTTGTCTTCTGTATCAGCTTTCTTCTTTGGGCACCGTTCCTTTCTCACCCATTGTTTGCTTTGCCGATATCCCTCATATTCGCATGTTAACTGCTCCTGATGCCTCTGCCATTGGAGCCTCCTCTTCTAGCTCCGTGTTAAACCTTCTGGGCACCACCGTGTTAAATGCGCCGATCGTCCAAGGTTTCTTGCTCAGGCGACCCCAGACTAGGGATGGCAACTCTACCCGATTACCTATTTACCCATGGGTAAAAACCCTATTAGGATCGGGTATGTTCTTAATTTCATACCCGACAAATAAACGGATATGGATATGGGTATTGACTATCATACCCGTTTACTCGATTAACCTAAGTATAAAAATCCATTCGAAAACCCTAGCCTCTTTTCCTCCCTTCTCCCATCTCTCTTCCACTCCTCTCTCCACCTCCAGCCCCATCCGCCACTTCCTAGATCCAATTTTGCTGTGCAGCTTCCCTCAATCCCTCGTCGGCTTCCCACGCCACAGCGCCGCTTCGGGCGTCGCTCGCGCCGACCCACACACCGTCCATAGCGCCGACCCATGCGCAGCTCTGGGGCATCGTCCCGCGCGTAGTCCCACGGCGCTACTCCGCGCATCACCCCTCGCGCCGGCCATTGCATAGCCCTACGCGCCGGCCCACGCCGCCCTCCCACTCTGTCCTCGGCTCCCCGCCCCGTGCCATCCTTTTGCTATAGCTAGCCCCCGTCGTGCCCTTGGGGCTCCGACCGGCCTCTGCGTCGGCCCTAGGCCCCCGGCTCTATCCCTAGCAGTGCATGGCAGCACCCCGTTCCTTCCTCTCTCCCCTTGGTCGCACTGCCATGGTCTCTCTCGGTCTCACTTCATGGGTATACGGGTATACCCGTGGGTATACGGTTCCTGCGAGTGATGGGTATGGGCACAGGTTTTTACCCGTCAAGTAAACGGGTATGGGTATGGGTATGCACTACCCGTATCCACCATACCCGATTGCCATCCCTACCACAGACGATCCTTTACAGGTACTCTTTTCTTTGGGGGCAGGTCTTTAAAACTAATATCATTCTGATTAATCTCTCTGGCGCATTCCGGGCAATCTTTAAATGACAGGAGTCTCATATCGTTTTCCCAGCAGAAATGAAAAAAGGAGCACTCCTAGTGTGGATCGATCTTCTCGCCATGCCCATAAGGTGTGGCACGTTGATCCCTTTCATAACGCTGATGAGTCTTACCATAATGCCTGAGAGTTTGGCTTTTCTCAGCGTGAAAGCTTGATGAGCCGATGTGCACCATGTTCATCGGGAAAGGGTTCCCGTCAATCTTCAGCGGCTTTGTCGCTTCATCGAACTTTATCCTCCCTTGTTCAACGATGGAGTGGATCTGTTGACGGAAAACCTTACATTCACTGGTACTGTGGGACCCAGTGTTGTGCCACTTATAATATTTCCTTTTCTTCAGTTCTTCCACCGATGGGATTACGTGATTCGGCGAGAGCTGAATCTGTTTTTCCTTCGGAAGCAAGTCAAAGATTTTATCTGCCTTACTTATGTCAAAAATCATATCTTTGCTCTTTCTCAGTGACTTTGACCCATTGGCAAGTTATCATCTTCTTCAATCTGGCTCATTCAGCCAAGGCAACATTGCTATTAGAGTCCTCTTGCTCTGAGTTCGATGGATAAAATTGCACTTGTGCTACCCGCTTCTGTTTCTTCTATTTATGTATTTCTTGGAATCAGCTTTCATGAGCCGATACCCTTTGCGCCAGCTGTGACAGGCTGTCAAACTCTTGAGACAAAAACCTCTCCCTGATCGGTGGTAAAAGGCCTTGGAATGCTAATTCAGCCAATTGAGCGTCGATCAGGCTGAGGCTGTAGCATTGGCTTCTCACATCACGAAAGCGTTGAATATAATCTGGGACCGATTCATCCATGCACTGCTTTATGGCTGTCAGGTCTGTTAACTTCATCTCTTGGATCTCGGTGAAGAAATACTTGTGAAATCTTCTCTAAATCAGCCCATCCCTTAATCGAGTTTGGCAGTAGTGAAGAGAAACAAGAGAAAGCCGATCCAGACAAAGATAATGGAAAGAACCTTACTCTGAGGGCCTCTTCAGCCGATGCCTCTCCACATTGTGTGAGGAAACGACTGATATGCTCGACCGTTGATGTACTATCATGACCGGAAAACTTCGAGAAGTCTGGGACTCTATACCTATTTGGTAACGGCACCGTATCAAACCAGTCTGGGTATGGATGCAGATACATATAACTTTGCTCTTTTGGCTTGAGCCCAAACCGATCTCTCATAATTTCTGTAATCTTGAAGAAGTCATCCTCTTTCGGTGCCGAATACTGTGGCACCGGTGTTGCTGCCCTTTGATAATTATTTTGGGACATCATTCCTTCAAAATTCATCTGTTGTTGTGGAGGACCGTAATAAGCCGTATAATGATACCCCAGCGGAGGTGCACTCGTCAGAGGTTGGTATGCCTGAGGTAATATACTAGTCGGCATCGGGGCTAGTCGTATCAGACTTGGTATCGTATTGCTTTCTAACCCATATGTCGCTGCTGGTCGAATAGCTGTTATTGATGGAGGAATGGCTATCATTGGTGGAGGTGAACTTAGGATCACGGGTGCCGATGACCTCTGCTTAAAGTAGACTGGCCCTTGTGGTAACTCCTGAGCGATGGAGCCGTCTATGATCTTTTTGATTAAGCCATGTAAAGTATTCACCAAGACACCAGATTGGTTAATCAGTGCATGGCCAACTGCTTCATTGACTGCATCTTGAAATGATCTTTGCGGGCTCTGACTGCTGAACTCGGCCTGGAGAGACGGGATCAGCAGTTGATTCTTCTGGATCACCCCTTGCTAAGTCATACTGAAAGATTCTAAGCACACCTTCTAAAAATCAGCAACAGTCTGCTGTACCTCTGCTCGCTGTTCATCGGTCAAAAGTTCCAAAGTGATCGAGATGACAGCGCTGTTGTTCTGCTCAACTTCCTTCCCGGCCATTACGCTGATGAAGAAAATTGATCTGATCACACAATTGTCCCACCGGACATGCCAAGAAAGCGTGTTGACACAAAAATCACAGGTATTCCTATGTCTTCACACTCGAAGGCCTGGAAGTATCTGCTTAGCTCCAGTGGAGGTCCTAAATAACCCTGAGGTGTTTAATAAGCGTGCCAGTCAATTTGATCCTGCAATTGACAAGGAAACAGACATGAGATGTTCTAATGCTATCGGCGATAGCCTATCGACATCGGCAACGATAGCACATACGAGAATCATGATTCATCAGGATTGATACATGTAAAACAGTAAACTCTGCCAATCGGCTCCAACAACATAACTCGACAATATCAATCTTTATAGTTCAAACTAAACCGATGCAGTATAAAGATAGGTAATTAAAAGCGTAAAGATCATGAAAAATCCGATTAACAGAGTAATAGATATTCCACCCTTGTCATAAAAGAGCCATCCTTCAAAAAGTGAAACGTACAAAAAAAACTAATCATCCTATGTATTCATCAAGAAATTTTGTACTATATCTGTATATGTTGACATCATCAATAATACCAACGATATTGATGAAGCACGCAATCATTCTATGATAGAATTCGAGACAAAAGATTTGGTCAAAACCAAATTTTGTTTAGGTCTACAACTTAAACATCTCTCGATTATTTTAATACACTAAACCGCCTGTATCCAGAAAATATTGGAGAAATTCAATATTGACAAATTATAAAACATCTATGGTCATTTGATCTCTACATTTAGAGAAAGATCAATTTAGACCAAGAAAAGTTGATAAAGAGACATAAGAACCAAAGTTTCCATATCTCAATATTGTTAGAACACTTATGTATTTTGCAAATTGCACTAAGCCTCATATCACATTTGCAAATAAATTATTAGCTAGATGTAGTGTTAATCCAACTAAATATAGGTGGATTAGAGTCAAAAATATCTTTCGATATCTCTAAGACACCAAAGATCTCGGTATTTTCTTTCAATAATCAAAGAAAACAAGATCCAAATATTATTGAATATACAAATGCTGGCTACTTATAAGATCCCTATAAAGCCAGATCTTAAACAGATTTTGTGTTCTTACATGGTGAGACAATCATCTCATGAAAGTCTCCAAAACAAATTCTAGTGGCTATATCCATGAAAGTGCATCTTGATGCATCTAGGCCCCTAATTTATTTTGGTGTATTAATGATAATAGTGATCAAATACTACTAACATTGTTGCTAAGATAGATGCAGGTATTAAGATCTAAAGTGGTATTGCAGATCGATCAATTTTAAAGAAATCGTCCTGGTAATACTCACTTAGGCTAAAAATGTGCAAATTGCGTATATTTTACATTCTCTTGAGTCTAGGTATTCTGTACTATCAAGAGGGATGTGTTGATCAATGATCCAAAACTAAGTGCTCAAGGCAAAATCTTTCTTAAAAAGTTTTGAAATTTTTCTAAGTTGGTTTTTGTCTTTCCAGAAAAGTTGGATTATCTGGACATGTCCGGACAATCTGAAAACATCATTCTGTTAGATTTTATTTGCATGTCGGACTGTTCAGGTTCAAACCGGACAATCCAAAAATAGGCTTCTGTTTGATTTATTTTTTACGTCGGACTGTCCGGATCCTGACCGAATGATCCGAAAATATGTTTCTATTTGGATTTTCTTTGAAGCCCGGAACATCCGGACTTAACCAGATGGTCTGAAATCATGTTTCTGTTGAATTTATTTTTGGAGATGGAACATCCGGATTTTGGCCGGATGGTCCAAAAATTGCTCTCTGTTGGATTTTATTCCGTGGCCCGGAGCATCCGGACTTTGGTCGGATGGTCCAAAAACACCTTTCTTGATGGATTTATTTTTGGCCCAGAATATCCGGATTCAAGCCAAACAATCCGAAACATTGGTTCTGCTTTGATTTTTATTGGTCCAAATTATCTGGTTAAGTCCGAACTGTCCGAATGAATAGTGCACGATTTATTGCCCTAACGACAAGATTTGGGACAGGGGTATAAATACCCTCCCTCTCCATAATCAGGGTACGTGATTGCAAACCCTAGCAGCCCTGTCATATTTTCTCTCCTTCCTAGTGTGTTGATTCTTGTTTGGATTTTGAGGGAAGAATTGAGTGTTCTAAACACAATCTCCTCGTGTTTTTGATTGATCCACTTTTGGGAGTTATGTTGGTGTGTGCTTGGTGATCTTCACTGTTTCTTGAAGCACACGGCATTGGATCACGTCAACGGGTTTGTTACTCTTGGAGATTGAGGTTTCCTCAACGGAGACGTAGGATCCAAACTTCGGTGAAAAATCATTGTCTCTATCATTTATCTTGCTAGTTATATTTACTGTTGGTATATCTGTTCGCTAGCAAGTATAAGATTCAGTGAATACATGCTTTCTAGATTCATTGGTTAGATTGTTTTATGCAATAGTTATTATTTCAATTCTGTTGTGCCCGGATCATCCGGTCATACCCGGATAATCCGAACCTCGGATCTTTTTTAGTTTCATCTAGCACCCAGAGCATCTGACTAAAGCTCGGATAGTCTGGGCCCCAGAAGTTTGAACTAACAAGTTTTTGTTGAGAATTTTAGATTGCCTATTCACCCCCCTCTAGGCAACTTTCAATCCACCAGTCATTCTAAAATAATTTCATTATCTGAAACATCAAATGAATATGTATGACTTCACAGAATAATAAACCACATATAAAATCTTGTGTTATTGATTCCATTGAATCATGTACTATTATCTTTTAAGATAATGCTGCTTGCATAGCACAAATGCAGATAGGTTTGTTGACAATGAGAATTGGGCTGACGCACCATGAAGGGGTTAGGCCAAGAGGCTAGACTGATGGACCACCGAAAGAAGTTCAACCGACGAAGATGGAGCACACGCGACGTCGGCTCTGGCTTCACAACGTTCTTATCTTTAGTTAGTAGATAATAAAGTTAGTTTAAATTCTATGTCAAACATGGATTAGCTGTGTTCCCCGACTACAAATAGCTAGGCTCAGTGCTATTGTAAAATGTTCACACAGCCAATCAATCAACTCTTGGCGCATTGCCAACTTTTAGGTATGTAGCATTATGGCGGTTCCTAGCCAAAGATTAGGCTGCATCGGTTAAGTCCGATTTCTAATCACGTTGGGGATAGCCTTCTTAGTAAACTGATTGATCTATTCATGGCTTTCTCAGTTAGGTCCGATAGTGTGATTAGATTGAGTAGGTTTGCTAGTTATCGACGTAATGCATTGGTTCTTCTTTATTATAATATGCTTTGTCGATTGATCATTGTGTTTGCTAATCACGTCGATCTCATAAATTACTTTAGATTAGATCGTATGCCGATCGTCAATATTGATGCTGTCTCGGTTGGATCCAATCCATCATATTGATGGGAAGGTATGTGGGATGGTTTGATCTAATTTACTAGGCCGACGTTCATCGGAGTTTTAGCCGATGAGTTACGTATTATCTTGTCAATCGGATCGGTTTTATTCATGATGGTCATGGCATAATCTCTTTGCGCTGTATCGGTAAGGTTCAAACTGCAAGGATTTATGTGTTGAGGCAATATCATTAGCCGATTGTCAGAATTTGTCGATAAGGATGATAAATAGACTCAATACAAATCAACCAGCGCATGATTATTTATACATCTACATGATGCATCGTAGCTTTTATATGAGCTATCGGAGCCGATGCCAATGGGCCATCGTCGATAGTGTTAGGACAACTCACGTTTACCTCCTTGTCAATTACAGGATCAAATTGATGGGCACACTCTGTACACCTCCGGGTTTTAGGACCTACACTGGAGCTAAGCAGACTATTCTAGGCCTTTGAGTGTGAAGGTGTAAAGATCCCTGTGTGATTTTTGTGTCAACATGCTTTCTTGGCACTCCCAGTAGGACCTTCATCACGAAATCCAAGATAGTTCCGCTTCATCAACATCATGTCAGGGAAGGAGATCGAGAACGTCAATAATATTATCCTAGTCACCGTGGAGACCTTGACCGTTGAATAGAGGAAAGAAGTAGAACAAACCCTAACAAACTTCCAGAAGTTGTGTTTGGAATCTTTTAGTATGACTCGGAGTGGGCCGATCCAGGAGAGCCAACTCCCAATACCATCTTTACAAGGTGAATCAAGTAGTTAGAGCCCACAGAACCTGAGATCATTGCAAGAGACGGTCAATGAGGTTGTCCATCACGCACTAATAAATCAGTCCAGCGTGTTAGTGAATACTTTATAGGGACTAATCAAGAAGACGGTGGATGGAACCATTGCTCAAGTGCCAACTCAAGGACCAGTTTACCTGCCGCAAAGGTCATCGACATCTATCATTCTGAGTTCACCTCCGCCGATGACCACCCTGTTGCCACCGGTTGCTTATGGGCTAGAGCGTAATACAATACTAAGTTTGATACCACCAGCACTGATACCAATTAGTGTGCAGCCACAGACTTATCAACCTCAGGTGAGCACACCACCACCGGGGTACCATCAGACAGCATACTACGGACCTCAATGCCATCAGATAGGGTTTGAGGGTAACCTACCTCAGAGAGATTACCAGCATCAAGAGAGGGCTGCGACGTTGATACAACATTATTCGGCACAACAAGAAGATGACTTCGCTTTTATACAACAAAAATGCAAGGTTTAGCACTATGCTATGTGAATCTTCTATCAAATAAAAGATACTTCACTATATGTAAAATGATCGCTTTTCCTCTAACGACACATAGTGGGATAAGATCCATATTCAACTAACTTCTAGTGAGCTTTGGCATCACTGCTAGAAGATTAGTGATATAGGTAAGCAACACTTTGCTAATCACATCCCTATGTGACTCTTGTTCGTTGGGGTGGCATCCTATGCCTCGACGCCCAACTCTATGCCCTAAAGCCCAAAACCATTTTGATAGCTTTGTTAAGCAAACCAAAACTACGCATATGGTTGTTCGACATCCACCCTAACTGGTCAAGATAAAAGATGGCACCCTGCTTTGGCAGACCCACCATACAATGATCAAAACCTTTGTAGGTGCAGCTATTGGAAAGGGCATCAAAGTTCTTAATTTTCTAAGGAAAACTATTCTAACATGGTAACGATGCCTACCACACACATAAATATGGAAGAATAGTATGACAGGAACATAAGTAAACATCACAGGCAATCATATTAACTATGACAGTATGGCCCTTTTCACATGGTAATCTCCATCTCGATGGTTCCTGTCCTTCGGGTCATCACGCTTCAAGCCTCCATGAACTTATATCAGTCTATTACAGCTAATAGCACTATACTAATTACATGAGCAGAAACATCGCATGTCGACGTGCAGGTCGTACAACATTTGAACAGCCTTGGGCTGCAATTAACCATGACACGCAGGCCATGAAAATTATACATATGCACCATATACATCACAAGGCCATACCAGTCACAACATTCTCTGCAAAAACAAGTTAGGCGTAGAATCTACACGTGACTGAACAAAACCCAGAACTTCCGGCTCAAAGGCCCGAAACTTCCGGTCGAAGGGCCCGAAACTTCCGAGTCAAACCCGGAACTTCCGAAATCAATCTTCTGTGTCGAATTTATTAAGTCCCGGAACTTTCGGGTCAAACCCAGAACTTCCGAAAATAACCTTCTGTACGAAGTTTATTTCGGCCCAGAACTTCTGGGTCACACCCGGAATTTCCAAAAATAACCTTCTGTTTCGAAGTTTATTTCGCACAGAACTTCCGGGTCACACCTGGAACTTTCAAAAATCCGACGCAAAAACAATAGATCTAATCTATTTCCACCACATATCACCCATATGTGATCGATCCAGATCGAACACTACGCACGTAGGCTGATACCACTGTTGGGTTATGGGGAGGCTATGCTAGCGTTAATTTTAAAAAATTTATCCCGTTTGCCTAGGAATCATGCGTGTAATAGGATCATAAATCATTACCTCTAGCCACGAGACACGCTAGGGTAGGAAAGTAGAGTTGATGAAGCGCGTCTTCGATCAGCTCTGCTCAGTTTCGTCCGTTCGTCGGTCGGCGAAGACGACGTAGTCCAGCGATCTCCACGGGAAGATCTGCACCGCAGTAGCAGCGGCGCCTCTATGGTATCCACACGTAAAGAGACGGGATCACCTCAAGCCGGTATGCTACTATTGCGCGAGAGATCAGGGGAGAGATGGCCACAACCGGCGTAGCCAGGAGAGATGGTGGCTAGGGTTAGGTCGAAGCAACAAGCAACAGCAGCAACCAACCATGTGAACAGCTAGCAGCCTTTTGTCCTAGCCCCTCCTCTCCTTATATAGTGCCCTCTCATGGGCCTTTAATCAGTATTAAAGCCCAACAGATCTAATCTATTCGCTTGGCCCGGAAGTTCTGGTCTAGGCCTGGAACTTTCGAAAATAACCTTCTATACGAATTTATTTCTGTCCGGAACTTCCGGTCCAATCGGAACTTCCAAAAATAACATTCTGTATCAAATTTATTTCGACCCAGAACTTCCGGGTCTCACCCAGAACTTCCGGTTCGTCCAGAATTCATCTTTCAGGCAGGCCCAGAACTTTCGGTCCAACCAGAACTTTCGACTCCTCTAGAAACCAAAACTAGGACTGGCCCAAAACTTTCGGTCTAACCGAAACTTTCGGATGCTCCAGAACCAAAAACTTCTGGCCTCAAGCCAGAACTTCTGGTTCCCCCAGAATTCTCTTGGGCATATTTCCATTACTTAGTCTGGAAGCTCGTGTTTCCGATTGGGACTAAAGACAATCGGTTCGGTAAATAGTCTCCTAATTACGAAGATTCCTATCGGATAAATTGAGTCTTACCAGGCAACATCTATGTGTTAAAAACATTAGAAGGAGGAGAGTTCGTGAAGAAACTCAATGGCAAGTATTTAAAGAAATACCACTCGAGTGTCTGAATCAAGACCTAATCGGCCAGAAGGCCGATACTCGCCGGAAAAAGCAATAACTAGATAGCCGATACTGAGAGTATCGCCTTTAGAACAAAATAAGAGCAAACACAATCAAGAAAAATAGCTGACATCCAGAATGTCACCTTAAGAAATTATAACTAAAAAGTTCAAGGTATCGTCACAGATTGCAACACAAACAAGAGCAATTGTTCAGGGATCGTTTACACTAAGGAAACTGGTAAGGGCTGCCACTAATGGCAGCTAGCTCTTGGAGATCTTCATCGTCGCTCCCAAGAATCGGCTTTGAATCTTGGTGATGATGAAGGGCTTCCTCGGCAAAGACAGCCAGCTCCTGTTGTCGAACTTCGATCTCTACCAGTAGCTTCGTCAGCCTTTGTCAGGAAGAAGCGATGCAGGCACGAACGGCCTCTAAACGGGAGAAGAGGTTGGCTTCCTCAACACAGAGCTGTGTGACCTGAAGTTCAACTACAGTAGCCTCAGCTTTCAAGGCATCAAGAGAAGCCTTCTTGCCCACAATCACAAAACAATCGGTCTATTCGCCCTGCTGTTTTGAGCGACGCACGGCGCGAGCGGCCAGTTGCTCCTAAAGACGTCGGTAGCAAAACCAATAAAGCTCAAAGTAAGACACTGAGGCTAGGTCCTCCATTAGTTGCCGGGGACGTTTGTCTGCCACGTCGGCAAGTTTTGCCCTGATCAGCCCCGAGTCATTGATAAGGACATCAACCGGGTCTTTAAGCCAATGCAGAATGTCAAGAAGAATAGCATGAACATCCACAGAGACTGACCCAGAGTGAAGAGCTTCAACCTGAGCAGCGATGACATCACCAACCAATTCGCCAAGGTCGAAAGGGAATGAATCGATGAAAGACTACAATAGACGATAAACCCGTAAGCAGAATTGGGAAAAAGACAACAGAAAAGCGAGCATTATTAATAGATGATATCTCGGGAAGATCCGAGCAACAGTTGGCATAACGGTAGCTCTTCATTCTATGCAAGACACTCAGCCAAGTTTTGCCTGTTCTTGGTAGGGCCGAGGGTAGTGCCGTAGAACACGAACCGCTCCAACCACATATTAAGGAAAGCAACATGCTCCTTTTCTTCAGCAGGCCCAGTCTTCAGGTTGTAGGTGGCCATATAATTTCCCCAACCTCCAGGTTTCTTCACTTCTAGCTCATATGAAGGTTTACCCTAGAAATCAACCTCGCAACGAGGATCGGCAACATTAAGAGATGTCAGCATTAGAACATCAAGCAGAGTCAAAGACATCGGCCCACTGGCAAACACGAAGGCATTGATAGAATCTAGCCAAAAATAGCAGGCAGCAGCGAGCATGACATCGTTCCTTTCAATCTCAGCCATGGTCAATCCAATTCAGTGACCGATGTTACTGATTTCCCAATCTGCGCTCTTCGCCGATGCAACACTCAGATACCAGTCCTTCCATCCATCTATGGGATTGGCCTAGAACAGAATGCTGAAGACCAGTCCTTTCATTCCATTCCCGATTGTTTGAAAGGGATCATGTTGGTCTCGGCATTGATAAGATAGACGAGATCCTCTTCTCCATAGGGACCAAGATAGTAACTATTGAGAGATTTGACGCGAGGGATTAGGATCTGGCTATTCAAGTTCTATAAAAGACGGTGGAAAAAGACGAATGTGATGAACTATCGGGCGAAGAACAAGGTCCGGGTTACCAAAAGGAAGGCGAAATACCTTAGGAGTGTGCGATGAGGAGGCCATCGATGCCAGCGGCGAGCAGCGTCTGTCGTCCCAACGGAGCAAGCGACGGCGAAACTTCACCGACGGTGACGAAGAGCTCAAGAGTTTTTTCTGCTGAAGGTGAGAGAATGTGGAGGCATACAGCAGAAGAAGAAGACCATAGGTTTTATAGGTGAGAGAGGAGCCCCGGTTGAGTTTTCAATACAAAATTAAAGCATCGCGCGGGTTGCGAGGTTCTAGGAGGAATTCAAAATGTGACCCTCCACGTCCTGAACTTGGGGGGCATGCGGTGCACCGTTACTGGTGCACCACAACAGGCACGTACCTATTAATGGGTCACACGCCCGATCAAAATTGGTCAAGGACATCGACCGAGCTAGGGACAAATAGCCTAGAAGAGGGGGCATCATGCCGATAATTCTGAGGTTGATGGACTCGGAGATTTTTATTCAGGAAAGTTTTGAATTTTTTCAAAAATTTATGACGCAAAACTTCAGTTGATTGGATTAGCAGAAGCCCGATAGGCCGATCAGCAGGCAAACAGTTTGTAAGGCAAAATGCGAAGATTTCACACGCTCATCGGCAAGGGAAGAAGAAGATATGGCAACCAGTGAAGCAATTTCATGAGGAACAAATACTCCAAAAGATATAATATCATTCACAAAAAGGGCCATTACAAAAGTCGATTACATAATCTAAAGTAGTTACAAGGTACTTAGAAATCACTCTAACGAAGATGCGGTATCGGCTCAAATCTCTTTGATACCCACGATCATATTAGCATCCTCTTCGTCGTTCCCATCAATCGTCCGAATGAGGTGTTGCTTTTTGAAGAGGTCATTGTCGGTGAATCACCGAGCAGTCTACCCAAGAGATACCCGAGGTGGTGATTAGATGTGTGTAAGGGAAGCGTAGCGCCTTCGATCCCGATAGTCGACTCTCAAACACAAGAGCCAAGGTTTATACTGATTCAGATCTCCTAGAGGATAATAACCCTATATCCAGTATTTTGGTGTTTTAATATGGTGGTGGAGCTTACAATAAGACGCAATTAAGCTATAAAGGCTTACAGCGTCGAAAGCAAGAAAAATACGCTAGAAAGCTTAGATTGGATGTCCCTGGGAGGGGTGCCTCGTCTCCTTTATATACTCAGGAGGTGAGTCTAACAACCCAGGACTCTACCCTGAGTCGATCTAGGATTGCCTACCGAACTCGGGTACTAAATCCCTAATTACAAGGATTCTGGTATAAAACATATCTATTTATGCCATATCTAGAGTCTAACCACTCGATAAGGACTCAACCTTCCTTATCTGAGCTGAACCCCTCTTCATGGGCCATACCGAATGGTCAATGCTATACTTGGCCTGCTCTTGGTCTAGATTGATAAGCCCAATCATGGGGTACCTAGGGGTCACATCCTTGATAGCAGCCCTCGAGCTCTTCTTAGCTTGGTTGAAAAAATCTTCGACAAAACAAGCTGGGAGGAGCTCTCCTTCAATCGAAAACTTTAATACTTCTGCTGAATTCTGATGGTCTTGAAAAAAGCTTTGACTTCCTTCTTTCATGTGAGGTGCACCGTGTAGGTGCATCCACATGGTGCAGCCCTCGAGCCTCGAGTTAAATAAAACATTTAGGTCAAAAATAATCTCCGAAGAAAGTCTTCTAGAACCTCAAGCCTCTAATAAATCCTTTGAAACTTGTTGACGATCTTGTCCCTTGGAGCCATTTGTGTTAAAGCCTAGCTGGGAAAAGACTGTCATCAAGGTTCCAAGGCTAATGAAGTCCTCGGGCACCTAATCCCCCGAGCACACGAGGTCTCGGGTGCATAAGCCCCTAGGCATGGGAGCCCTTCGAGTGCATAAGTCCTCTGGCGCATAAGCCCCGAGCACATGAGGTCTCAGGCGCATGAGCCCCAGAGCGTGGGAGCCCCCGAGCGCATAAGTGGTCGGGCACACGAGGTCTTGGGTGAACGAGCCTCCAAGCCCGCAAGGTCTCGGACCTGTCAGCCCCCGAGCGCATAAGTGTACGAGCACGCAAGGTCTTGGCCATGTGAGCCCTTGAGCATGTAGGGTCTCAGGTGTGCGAGCCCTCGAGCACGGGAGCCCTCCAGCGCAGATGGAACCCAAATGTCATGGGCTCCACTGGTGCGCATGAAAAGTTGTCCTTTGGTCTTCTGTCCACAATTAATGCGTTTCAGTTGGAGGAGCTTGCCATCGCCATCGCCGGAGACATTGAGCTCTTGCCACTCATCAAAGGCCCAGAGCCAGCGTCGGTGCCCCTGGAGGAGTAGAGTTGTTAGCGTCTGCAATAAATTGGGAGTAGGCAGTTAATGTAAACTTTTGTAACGAGACTTTGCTTTTTTGTGAATGAAGATCCTTTATGTCCTGCAAATTCTTGGGGACCAAAGTCGCTGCATCTTGGGAAAGCTGAGCTAAGTCGTATAGTACTCAGTGTAGGGATCTCATACCCCGTACATGCCTATCGACATCATGTAGTGCAAGTACCCGAGAGCTTTAGAGCTTTGGATTTTGTTGACTCCTTTGCACACCTGAGGTCGGGACCCGAGCCCCCGGTATAGCCATACAGTCTTAGGCGTGAGGAACTGATGCCGCTTACGCGCCAACCTGACATCAGGCGTCATGAGTTTTTGGGCCCTTCAGAGCTTTGGCAAAGTTAAGGCTAAGGACTCGAGCCCCCGAGGATCTTAGCAAGTGGCCATGTGCCGAGAAGGGCGCTAACGCCAGCTCTTTTTCACCCATATGGTTGTTAGCGCCAAACCCAGAGCTGCTTCATAGGGGCTCAACCGACGAGCTAGGCATACGACATTTTGCACCAACTCAAGAGAGGTCGAGCCTAGCAGGTCGGCGATAAAGCGTATGATGTGGAGTGCAAAAAAATAAAGTCCAGCTTTATTTACTTAAGGATAAGGGTACAAGAGTACTTAGCTGAGCAAGACGGTGTGGTGATTCCGTCGGATCATAGTGAAAGCGATGTGATCCCCTACCTGGCAAGCCAACTCTTGGTGAATCACCGAGCAGTCCACACAAGGGGGTACCCAGGGTGGTGATTAGATGTGTTTAAGGGAAACGTAGCGCCTTCGAACCCGATGGTTGACTCTCAAACACAAGAGCTAAGGTTTATACTGGTTCAGATTTCCTGAAGGATAATAACCCTACATCCAGTATTTTGGTGTTTTAATATAGTGGTGGAGCTTACAATACGACGCAATTAAGCTATAGAGGCTTAAGGCATTGAAAGCAAGAAAAATACGCTAGAAAGCTTAGATTGGATGTCCCTAGGAGGGGTGCCTCGCCTCCTTTATATACTTAGGAGGTGAGCCCAATAACCTAGAACTCTACCCCGAATCGATCTAGGATTTTCTACCTAACTACAAGGATTTTCTACTAAATCCCTAATTACAAGGATTCTGATACAAACATATCTCTTTATGCCATATCCAGAGTCCAACCACTCGATAAGGACTTGACCTTCCTTATCGGAGCTAAACTCCTCTCCATAGACCATACCGGACAGTCAATGCTAGACTTAGCCTGCTCTTGGTCTAGACTGATAACCCTAATCATGGGATACCCGGGTGTCACATCCCCGACAGTCATACTTCAGGTTGATCAGACCAGCCCTATTGAACTAAATCCTGATTGGCAAATTGTCTAGAAACTTTTGCCGATCAGCCATACAACCCCGAAGCCGATTTAACTTTTCTGTCCATAAGTCAATTTACCGAAGGATATAGCCTTCTGCCACCTTCAACCAATCTAGATAGGATTGATCACGGTCGGACAGACTCAACAGGAACTGAAGTTGTTTTTCGGCTGTGCGCACCTTGGCTTCGACCGATTTGAAGCTCTAGCGATGAACTCTTTGCATGGCGCGATCAGCAAGACTGGAGTGTGCATTCTGATAGGTTGACTGGTGCTCTCGGGAGAAAGCCTTGAATAGGCTATCGAGCAGATCTTTGAGGAGTCGATCGGCTACTGACTGGAGTCGGTCCCGTGCTACCTCAATGTCTTGAAAAAAGGAGCTGATCGGGCATCAAAAATAATCAAGTATGACCGATAGATTGCTCTGAATAGGATCCTAGGATATGAAGGCCTTGTCTGATGATTGGGATTTGATATCTTCAGCTAGCGGTAAGACGAGATTAAAGGGCTTAGGAACCTGAAGAAGGCGACACATGAGCCGATGACATTATAAAGTCGATGGACAGTGAGAAGTATGCTTACCCGAGGCGATCGGTGGGCAAGTGGAGAGACCGGAGCCAATAAGGAATCATCAGAGCTATCATCTTCATCGCAAGAGAAGTTTGACAGCTGCCAGGATGAAAGTTGAATTGGGCTATGATCATCGGCGGCATTGTTTTAATTGAATTTGGGAGGTGGGGTTCCTTGAATTCAAAGAACTGAGTGAACTAGGCTTTGGTTGAAGAAATGGGGCCTAGAAACCACAAGAATTCAGAATGAAATGCGTGAAAATCTATTAAGACTAGAGCAAAACAATGAACCATGAGAAGCGTACCGAGTCATGTTCACCGGACACGGTGTGATGAGAAGCTTATGTCTTCAACTTCTTGTTCGACAGTGAGCTCGAGCTATTGGAGGCCATTGGAGAGAGGAGATGAAGAGGTTTCTAAATGGAGTGAGAGTGGCAGAAGCTTGAAGAAGATGGTGTGTCGGGGAAGTATTTAAAACCTTCTACATAGTATCCTGGCGATTGGATTCTTAAGAAAAGATTTCAAAACGCGACTCTCCACATTCCAAACTCGGGGGCATGTGTTGACACCAGGAATTGGGCCGACACACTATGAAGGGGTCAGGCCAAGAGGCTAGACCGATGAACCGCCAAAAGAAGTTCAACTGGCGAAGACGAAGCACACGCGACATGGGCTCAGGCTTCACAACGTTCTTATCTTTAGTTAGTAGATAATAAAGTTAGTTTAGATTATATGTTAAACACGGATTAGCTGTCTTCCTCGACTATAAATAACTAGGCTCAGGGCTATTATAAAACGTTCACACAACCAATCAATCAACCCTTGACGCATCGCTAACTTTTAGGTATGTAGCATTAGGGCGATTCCCCGCCAAAATTAGGCTGCATCGGTTAAGTCTGATCTCTGATCATGCCGGAGATAGCCTTCTTGATAAACCGATTGATCTGTTCATGACTTTTTTGGTTAGGTCCGATACTATGATTAAATTGAGTAGGTTTGCTAGTTATCGGTGTAATGCATTGGTTCTTCTTTATTATAATATGCTTTGTTGATTGAATAATTGTGTTTGCCAATCACGTCGATCTCATAGATTACTTTAGATTGGATCATATGCTAATCGTCAATATTGATGTTATCTCGGTTGGGTCCGATCCATCATATTGATGAGAAGGTATGTGGGACATTTTGACCTAATCTACTAGGCCAACGTTCATCGGGATTTTAGCCAATAAGTTACATATTATCTTGTCAATTAGATCGGGTTTATTCATGATAGTCTTAGCATAATGTCTTTGCGCTGCATCGGTTAGATTCGAACTGCAAGGATTTATGTATTGAGGCAATATCATTAGCCGATTGTCAGGATTTGTCGATAAGTACGATAAATAGACTCAATACAAATCAACCAACGCATTATTATTTATACATCTAAATGATGCATCATAGCTTTTACATAAGCTATCAGAGCCGATGCCGATGGGCCATCGTCGATAGTGTTAGGACAACTCACGCTTGCCTCCTCGTCAATTGTAGGGTTAAATTAACTGGCACGCTCTATACACCTCTGGGTTTTTAGGACCTGCACTGAAGCTAAGCAAACTCTCCCATGCATTCGAGTGTGAAGGTGCAAAGATCCTTGTGCAATTTTTGCATCAACAAGGTTACATAAATAGCAATATTATTAAATACATTGCTCCTATATTATTTTACCCACATAAATTACAACAAAACACGGAAATAGATATCTTGCAAATTAAATCATGTGATAACCTCGTAGATTTATTCACAAAGTCCTTACCAACATCAACATTTCAAATATATGTCTATGGTATTGGTATGCGACGTTTCCACAATTTACAATCTTAGGAGGAGTATCTCCTTAAAGGATTAACCTATACATACGTATATTGCACTCTTTTCTTTTATGAGTTTTATATAATTTCTCATAAATTTTTTTAATAAGATAATATCTACATAAGATCATATGTATATCATATTCCTATTTTTTCCTAAAAGGGTTTTTATAAAGAATATACACAAGGTATATTAACCATTCTAGAATTCACTTATAAATTTCCCTTACAAAGGTTTTTATTTTAAGTGAAAATAAAAAATCACAAGTAAATCATATGTTATATTATTTTCTCCTTATTTTCCCTCCATTTTTTTTAACAACATATCATCTTTATTTCCTCCATTTTTTTCTATAGGGTTTTAGAGGAATATTTAAATAAGATTCAAGGGAAGAGTCCTCTATGGTACGCCTTATTAAAATATCATATTGTCCTCCTTTCTTTCTACGAGTTTTACTCTTCAAAATTTCTCATATAAAGTTTTTGATGAGACAATATTAAACACAAGTATATATCATATTTCTAGTTTTCTCTATTAGGATTTTAGTGAAATATTAAAGATATATAATTATACATTAAACTCTTCGGAGTACATATTATTCCTCCTATTTTTTCCAAAAGGGTTTTCAAGGAATAATACACTCACTAGTCTCTATGATGATTCAATCAAGGGGAGTGTTGAGATTAAAATGATTTCATCCGTAAACCATGTGGCAGTTGCTCCCTCAAGCAAAGGTCACGTCTGTACAAGATGTGTCCAGTCGTGGCATCCAAACAATGTGTATAAATACATGATCAATAAATAAAGAAACATGAGTTCATTCTCTCCCTTCAGTTTTGTCTCTCGTTCTCTCGCGTTCTCTTTAACACTTGTGTCACCTTTGGGGTGGCAGTTATCCCCGGGTGCGTCTGAGGTGGCGTAGGGAGGCGGTCGAGCTTTGCATTTCCTGGTTCTTGTTGTCGGGTAGGGAGAGGGGCGAATCCGTGTGGTTTAAGCTTGCTGTTTTGAGGAATGGATGGTTGGTTAAAGCTTCAGTGAGCTGTCCTGCTAAATGAAGCCAGAAGGTGTTCCCAGTTCTTGGTAAACTAACATCCAGGCATCCAGCTAAATGAAACTATTGATGTATACCATCAGAATCAACCCGCCCTTGTCATAAAAGAGCCATCCTTCAAAAAGTGAAACATATAAAAAAAAACTAAGCATCCTAAGGCATTTGGGCAATACAAACTTATGGATGAAGCAAATTTAGTATTAATCAGTTGAAGTCTGACTGTTTACTATACATTTTATAAAAAACGAGAGGTGAAGAAACCATACACCATGTGTAAAATAACTGAAGATTAATTGCATAACAGGTTAATATATTTTCCCGCTGTTACATGAGCAGATTTGATACAAACTCAAAGCTCTACTCTGTTATACATATGCAGAATTCCACAAACTATGTGACTTCAGTCTCCAGCTTGGGGCATAGTATATTTTGGCACTAAACCATTAACAGAGAATCTAGCATAGACTAGACTGGTGCAATGCATTTTGTGCTGCATATACAATTGTTCGTACAAATTGTACTGACTATTAGCTCCAAATAAAGTCTATGTAGCTGTAGGGCAGTTTTATTTTTAAGTCTTTATTGGTGCCAGACTCAACTGCAAAACAATATGGAAACCAAAAATAAATGGTAAGCAAGCAGCAACCCATCAGGCCATCACATCTCTACTAATATAACACGCGAATTTCGTCCATCCGCACGTCTCATCGCGCGCCTCGCACTCCCCTCCGCGCGCAGCGTGTTTTGGCCCAAATCAGCCCATTGGCCCATCGCCAAGTGCATCGCCGCAGCTTGCAACCCTAGCCGCACAAGCTCCGCCTCTGCCTCCCCCTCCCGGGATGTAGTGGCAGCTCACCGGCTTCGCCATCACCGGCAGCGAGCACTGCCTCCTCTCGAACCCCCTACCATCTTGCGCCACTATTGCCCGGAAGATACCTCCCATCTTTACCTCGGCCACGGTGCAGAATTAGTCCTATACCTCTCACTGGCTTCACCATCACCTACATCTCGATCCATCTCATTCACCCCCAGATCTAGAAACCACCGCCTCCGCCACCCGCTTCCCGCGCATGAGCGCCCCTATCATCGTGCCACTGCCATCACTACGCATTAGAACAGTTCACATCACATTTGTAACCATCCACCATGTCTCATCTATAACCGTCGACCACGTCCACCCCGCTCAATCTCTTGACCATCATCCGTCACCTACAGAAGCTACGGCCTATGGTGCAAAAGGTGCCCAACTCTTTACCTCATTCTCCTCTCTCTTCCTATTGGCTTGCTCTTGATTTTGTGGTATCCAAGGCACGCAAAGATCGAATATTTTCTTTTTTGTTTGATGTTGTGGTATGCCTTTGTACGAGCTGCATTTGATGTTCAGGTGATGTTTGTGCTTGTGCAGGGTTACTAACAAACAAGGCGCTCGAATTTGGGGTGGAAGCACCTGGAGTTCATTAAGGTATGGCTTAGTGTTCCTCTATTTGCAGTTATAATTTCTGGTGAAATGCTTGATCATCACTTGAGTTTGTGCGTGTGCATGTAGTTTGTTGATCATCACTTGAGTTTCTGCGTCACTGGGTTTTGTATTATATCTGAAAGTACATTGGTTTTGAATTATCTGAAAGGACATTGGTTTTGATGATGAATATAGCAGGGTTGCCTTGGATATAGCAGATAATTATGTGACAAGCTTATGCAACCTGTAGTGACAAAGCTCAGATCTTATATGCAAAATTCATGCAGAAACTTACTTGCATGAATTTTAGTTGTCAAGGCTCTATTTTCATTGGAACAGTTTGTGAATCACAGGCCTAAGGAAGGAGAGGGAGGAAGACCAGCAAAAGGAGGAGAAGACAGCAGGTGCACTCGTTAGCTTACAGCCCATGCCACATTACTCGTTCTGCCATATGTAAGTTTACGGTCTTTTATACGCTTCACGTTCCCTTGATAGTCTTGTTTTAGTCAACTAGTAAGATATCCGTGCTTTACAACAGAGTCTTATCCTTAATAGCAAACACCTATTTAGAGCATAACATTTATTCAAATATGTTTAATAATGTTATGATGATAAAAAGCAATGTGATATATTATTGTCCAAAACAAATCATAGATAGAAATTCAATTATACATAAACATTAGCATTACTCATAAAAAATACATAAAACCATCTTTACTAATTATAAGTGTTATTACATATCTATAATTATAAATATGGCATGAAATTACATAAGACATCTATATAGTATCTACTTATTTATAGACGATATTCTTGGTTAGCGTGCTTGTTGAATTGACACCCCCGTTTTTTCTGAAGCAGCAAGTATTTCGATGTTACTCCCAGAAGTCGCTCATGATAGCTACATATAGCTGTCCATGGGAGAACACTAGATTCAAGAGGTAGATTCCAACATGTGGTATTGTTTGACCTTGTGCTTTATTGATTGTCATCACAAAATTTACTCTAACAGGGATTTGATTCCTCTTAAACTTGAAGGGAAACATTTCATCATCGGACGGACACAAAGGAATGCGTGGAATGAAGGCTCTCTTTCCAGCATGCTGTCCCAACACAATTTCAGCATTGATTGCATTCCTTTGAAATGCTCGGACTATCAACCATGTCCCGTTATACAGACCATTGGTCGGGTCAAGATTTCTGAGTAAAATCATAGGATAATTAACCTTTAGCTTTAATACATGTGGAGGTAGCCCATTTGGCGTTAAAGAATTTAAGAATTTATGTGGATAGTGATTGCATCGATCAAGGCTATGATAGATCATCTTATCATCAGGAAAACGTTCGATAAGCTTCATGTTTATAACATCAACATTCTCATTCCTCGTTGACAAAATATCTCAAGATATGATGTAGTCCGCATTGGTCATGTTTGTAGCTAACATTGGAGAGACCATATTAATAAAACCATCAATGTCCAATTCCGCCCCAGTGTTGGGTACACATATCTCGTCAGGTAAATTTACATAGTTATCTTCAACTGTCTCTTCAATACCATTGTCAATTCACAGCAGATAGTCTGAAAACCATTGATCTAAGTGAGCCCTCATATTACGAATAAGCCTCAGCTGCTACATGTTGTCCCATAGGTAAGATCTACGTAAAGTTGTACTTATAATTTGAACCCTAGTCCCCTTTCGTATCACCGAAAGAACCCGTTTAAAGTCACCTCTAAAAACCGTCCCCTTTCGTATAACTGAAAGAACCTGTTTAAAGTCACCTCTAAAAACTGTCGTCTTTCCTCCGAACGGTAAATTAGGCTTTTCTATAATATCTCTCATGCTCTTATCTAACGCCTCAATTGTCTGCTTTTTCGTCATGAAGACTTTATCCCATAATATTGGCGAAGCCATTTCAAGAAGCTTCGTAGTACCACTTTAAGAAGCTAATATTATGGGATAAAGCCTCTATAACGAAAAGACAGACAATTGAGACGTTAGACAAGAGCATGAGACATCATAGAAAAGCCTAATCTATCATTTGGAGAAAAGACGGTGGTTTTTAGAGGTGACTTTAAACAGGTTCTTCTAGTTATACGAAAGGGGACTAGGGCTCAAATTGTAAATGTAACTTTACGTAGATCTTATCTATGGAACAAAATGCAATAGCTGAAGCTTGTTCGTAATATGAGGGCTCATTTAGATTAATGGTTTTCAGACTATCTCCTACGAATTGACAATGGCATTGAATAGCAATTGTAATTAGTAGAGATGGTTCTACGTACTTTTTATAAGTAATGATTAATATTAATGCATAATTAAATCTCTATCTATGATTTGTCGCAACATTAGTAAGTATGTTTGAATAAATGTCATGCTTTTTAAATAGGTGTTTGCCATTAAGAACAAGACTCCGTTATAAAACACAGTCATCTTACTATTGTCCTTTATGTGTGGCACATTCATGCTGCATTGAACATGTGTACACATAAAAACAAGGGATTTATACATTAAAGGCTTAAAGCTATACAGCATCTACTTATTCAGGAAGTGTATATATTATGATCCCAACATGAATGACATGTAAGCAGCCAAATGGCGTAGCAGCACAGGCATTGATGAAATAGCAGGGTTGTACCAAGTAAAAGAGGCAGAGCACTAGGTTATTATACAGATTTCGTCAGTATATTATTTTCTAACAAATTATAAATAATTGGTCCATTTAAATTACGAGAAGAACTTCATAGAACAAAGTGAGTGCCAGAAAGATGAACAGAAGCAACATAGGACGGCAACAAAGCAGTACAAGCTCTAAAATCATCTTATAAACCATTGTTTCGGGAAAACGACTGACACATAGCACAGCATCGATCTCAACATGAAACAGAAACCAAGGTTGGATATATGCAGTCAATAGCATAACAAAGGTACCCAAAAAACAGTCACGAAAACACCTAAATTTGCCTGGTTTAAGTTGAATAGCAGCCTGTTTCTTAGAACATATAACAACCTAGTCAAATTCAAGGTAGTTTAGGGCTTTGAAATCAACATTAAGGGAAATCATCAACCTAGCATTGCAAGCAAATCGTGAACTAAAGGTACCAAAAAGTAGAGGATTCGCCTGAGGAAATATATGAATTACCCATAACAAACGGCACAGTTCAAACTACATGGAACCAACAACATAAGCCCTAATTGCAAACCAAATAGATCGGACGAAATAAAATCTCAACAAGGAGCACCACGAACTCAGATTAAACGCGAGGCACGGGGAATTCTCGAGGCCTAGGTTCCCCACCTCAGCCTTGTTCGGCGATCTGAGTATCTGACCAACCAATAATTCGGGACCATAATTCCCAGACGACAGGGTCAATCACAATCAAACTAGAGAAGCGAGGACGCGCGGACTAGGGCTTTAGCCCGGCTAGTCGAACCAATCCCGATCAACCAACGAACCACTCAAAACCCTAGATAAGAAACGACCAGAGAGGGGATCGATCGGGCCCGCGCTGTCCGGGTGAGAAGGTAGGCAGAAGCGGAAGCAAAGCAAACCTGCTCGGCGAAGCTGATCCGCCGCCGGCGAGCACAGCAGGAGACGCTGTCCCATCCCGTCCCCATCCCATCTCCGAGCAAGGGGGCGAGGTGTGGTCGGTGTGGAGAGGAGTCGCCTCCTCCCGTCGCCGCCGGCGGTGCGTCGCGTATCAATTTGGGGACGAGCGCCGCGCAGGCGCTTCGCAGATTTGTAGTCTTGTCGGTGGATGCATTTCGTGGGCCGCGCGTCTCGAAGCACGTGACCCATCAAAGCCCAAAGAAGAAGGCACGTGGCCCGCTGCGAATTCTAGAGGAGAGAGCCGTTTCAAATGACTTCGTCCAGGGGCTATGGGATTTGAGTATATTTGACTTTTCAAACAAAATCCGTCTGATGAATTTTGCCCTAATTGTATTTCATTTTGCTTCTCCGTTGTGTTGGAAATGGGTGAGACGGTGAGACCTAGCAGAATTTTTTGCCAATTTTTGGTAAAACACGTGAGGTGGCACATGACTTCACATATATTTGCACTAAGAACGACCCAGTATCTGTAATACTCTCTCATTTCTTATATAATGTTTTTTATACTTAGAATTAAAAAATTAACTAAAATAACTTTAGTTCCTCTTGTTTATTCGGATTTTAAAAATTGAGTTTTTGTTTATGAGAGTGGCATTATTTATTTGATAGAAACAAGCATTTAAGAAAAAAATAAAAGAATGATTAGAGATTCTAAAAATACTTATATTTGAGAAAGAGGTGAAAAGGCTAAAACAACTTATATATTCAATCGGATAGAGTATTCTTGATGCTAAACATCTCAATCAAAACAATAGGTTAATTGCATATAATGCTTGCTTTTGCTACAACTTATAAACTGCAGCCAAACTTAAATTTTATAACTTAATTTTACAATTGATTTATGAATTTTTTTACGTGTTTTGTATTTTTATGCCTTGAATTTTAGTCCACTAAGAATATAAATACAAAAATTTACTCTCAAACTAGTTTTTGTTGCTAATTTTTACTACCTCATTTTTATATTAAGTTGTTTCGCTTTTTAAGTCAAACTTCTCCGGAGTTAACCTAATTTAAATATATATATATATATATATATATATATATTAACATCTAAAATATCAAGTAAAAATGCTATTAAGACATGTTTAATAGTTGATTTAATCAAACTAATTTGATATTATAATTATTGATATATTTGTTTATAAAATTAATCAAAATTGAGAAAATTATCTTATTAAAAAGTCAAACGAAAACGACTTATAATATGTTATAATATGTGATTGTGGAGAGATTGAGAACATCTTTATAATCCACAACAACACATGAAAAACTAATTCAATAAAAAACTATAGTTTAGTTTGATTTCCATGGTACGACTCGGCATCTTGAAATCTTGACCTTGGAGCGAGTCACCGGGAGCTCTTCCGTCACTCAGTAGTTGTAGTAGTCTAGCAGATATAGAAATGTAAAGAAATATTAGAATATAAGAACGTATGATTAGAATGCCCTGTATACGTCAATTTTATATAAAACTAAAACATATGAATTTGAAAAATAATAGGTTTGAATGATTCATTGAAAATAAACCTAGGAACTTATGTGAGAGAAAATACATTAGATTTCTTAGTGAAAAAATTAAATGAGGTTTGAGCTTATGTTAGTTTTTTATGAAATATAATGGATGAAAATAATTCATATGAAATTTTCAAACTCTAATCCTATAGTCTAAATAATTTAGATAGAAAAACTTCTAAAAGATGTAAATACTTCGAAATTTCCATAAAATTTCATCAATGAGCCATCCATTTCGCATTGACAACCTTGCAGAACAAGGTCCTCACACTGCCTAGCATTGAGTAGCAACCAATTGTCCGTCAGGGGGGACCTTTTCTGTGGGCACTGACTGTGGGCCCAACTCAACTACACATTAAAAGTAGAGTACTACCCCCATGTAAGTATAGTCCAAGTACAACTACCATGTAAAAAAAATTACCTGGTGCAAGTCAGCAGATCATCCGAACAGTAGCAGATCATCCGAACAGAGTAACAACTGTAAACGGAAAACGTGTTAGTGTAAACTGTACAGTCTGTACTAGCCCTCACGAGTCACCTCATCACCCAAAATCTCAAATATTCGTGCAGTTTTTGCACGGTTTTAGGTGCCAGACTACAAAAATGAACAAAATTTGGTAGTGGGGGAGGCGACAAAGCTTGCCCCTCCACCTTGTGAAGCTTGTTACTCCGTTCACAGTCGGTAGGGAGTAATTTGTTCCGGAGTCTATTGCTCTTATAAAAGTTCCATAGTTTAAAATATATTATAAGAGGATTTTATGATACAACATGTACCTTCTAAGAAGATAAAACTTATCATAAATCCTAGATCTTAATTAAGTGTGATTAAATTAATTAAATAAAAATGAATTTGTAGTAACCGGCTGAGCGAGTTACCTCTTATCACGTGAATCTCTCTCTCCCGCATCTTCTTTCCTAGAATCCCTCTCTTGTTCCCCCTTTCCCCGCTATCCCCATCTGTGCCCTCTTTCTCCTTCGGTCGCTCCTACTCGTCGTCGCCGCCATGGCAGTGCTACAGCTAGTGAAGGGAGGTGTGAGGATGAGGCCGTGGAAGCTACCGGTGATAGGCAGCATGCATCACCTTGTGAATGTGCTGTCACACCGCATAATCACATTGATTACGTTGATCGACCGCTGTCGTTGATGATGCAAGTTGATTACAGCGTGCATGGCGTTGCTTTGTTACCATTCCGCATGCAGACCATGCATTTTCTGTTTATTAAGAAACAATAATCACATCGTTTAATCCGAAATTGAATGTGATGTCGCACCGCATAATTACATTGATAGGAAGCCGCCGTTGATGATGCACGTTGATTGCAGCGTGCATGGCATTGCTTTGTTACCATTCCACATCCAAAGCATGTATTTTATGTTTATTAAGGAACAATAATCACATCATTTAATCTGGAATGTCTATTAGCTGTATGCATGCACGTAAAAAAGGAAAGGCGTCTGACCTATTACCTCTGGGAGGTAATAGGTTGTCCTATTCAAATCTGAGTCATTGGATCACAACGAATTAACGGTCCATAATAGTCTAGGGTGCTATAAAATTCTCTTAGTAATCTAATACTTATAAATAGTAATTTTTAATTTTAAAATATGTATATTATTCTTGGACTTGATTATTTATTACTACTTCATCGAATCACTCATGAGTCTACACTCATCTATCCCAAAGACAGTAGTATAATCTTCTTACTCATCCCCTTAGTATATGTATTCCAGTCTAAAATTTGACACGTCGATGTATTGTTTAGTGTTTAGTAAAATAATATGAATTTATATTATATAATAATTCTTGTTTAAAAAGCATAGATATAGATTAAATATAACAGATAAGAAAAGTTTATATCTCAAATGTAGTTTATGGTTTTAAAGCACTATAATACATAGTTTAGTTTAAGTGTCATGTAAGACACATCTCAAACAAAGTTAACATGTAATTTAATCAACATAGTTGGTATTGACCAGAACGACAGTAGAATTACATGAAATGGCTAGAATTTATTGGTATGGTAGCAAAATTGACTGAAATATCTCCCATTGCAATCAAAACGGTACACAACTTAATATGTACTGTTTTAAGTGTTGAAATGGTAAATACCGATCATTCTAGTTGATGCTGAAATAGAATTGATAACCTTGGTATGAGCCCGAGCTGAGTGGATGCAAGTTGTAGGCTATTTGATTGTTTGTATGCTCATCCAAGCTAGGTAGCTTGAGCAAAATGCATCCCACATCCAGGCACTTAGAAATGTAGCTTCTCTTGCGAGCCAAACTTGCTAGATGTAGGGCTTGTTTTAGAGAGCTTCTAGTAACTGCAGCTACTCCTAGAATCTGAAGCTTCTCAAATGGTTCAGATTATAGACTCAAATTATGAGACTCGATAGCTACAGAATCTAGAAGCTGAATAACACCAGCTTCTCTAGATTCTCATAAGCTAGATACTTACTGGCCACTTCTCAGAATCTAGAGCTCCCTCAAACAAGCCCATAAGTGTGGCACACCATCATGTGCATGCCCTTACTGGAGTTACTTCTTGGCTCCATCCTCTCCACCCCTCACTGGCCGGTGATATTGGGCTTGGGCAAATCTAATAGTTGGCCAGCATTGATGTTATCGTTGTTGCTAGTGAGATCATCATTGCCACGCATGACTAGAGGGGAGATTTAGGCTGTGTTGGGCTAGCTTGGCCTTCATACCTAGTCGAATCATGCTAACCTGACATGGTTGATTGACGAGCCATGATAGGCTGACACACAGTGATGATGACTAGGTCCAAACACATCCCATAGCATGTTGGGCTTTCTCATATCGTGTCAGTCTAGGTATGACCCAATATGCTATGGATTATAGGTGAGTGGAGCCCTCATCGGCCTTGTCTCTTGGGTTTTTGATCAACACTAGATATATCGATCTGTTAGTCATGTGAACCATTAGTACCTCCTACCCCCATTCCAGCCACAAGAGGCTTGCTTTAGGATAGCTCTTCAGCCAGGTCATTTCCTTGCTGTGTTGGCCTAGGAATGACCCTTTACGATGTGTTTGATTACTTGGATGAGATTAGTCCTAGATGGAATGGTACATGATCTGGTTATATCTATGTGTAGGGATGAAAACAGATTGAATACGGACTGATATTAGTGATATCATATCTTTTTTCATATTTTTTCTATATTTGGATTTGGATACTTTGGATACGGATATAGAAATAGATATTATTAGATCCGAATATAGATTGAATATGAATATGGTTATAAATATTTATTGGAACAAAGAGAAGACATAAATAGACATACATTCATAACTATATAGTCAATAAATACTAAATCACATCACACAAATTACCACGAATATAGAGTAACCATGTGTTTGGTTCTGAGAAAAGATGGGATGGGATGGTCCATCCCACTCCCACTTTTTTATGATGGAATCATCCCATTTTTGTTTAGTTGTTGGGATGGATATATCTCATATTTTTTGGTTGGTTGGAGATACTTATAAAATAGGATGGGATATCTGACATATGGGTCCCATACGCCATCCACACAGATCCCTCTTCCTAGAGCCAACATCACCCTAGCCCTAGCCACCGTGTCACCGCTGCCACCGCTGCACCACCGCCGTTGCCATGCCGTCCCAGCCACTGGCGTCGCGCTGCTCCTATAGCAGCACCACCCCTAGCCACCCTAGTCAGGCCCACTCTGCCATGACCGAACCTATAGCCATGTCACCCAAGGCTGCCCCTGGCCACTCCCTCTCTGCCCTGACCAACCCTCACAACCGCGCCGCCCTTGTGCTGCCCTGGCCGACCCCTACAGCCATGCTGCCCTCTGTTATGCCCGCTCAGCCTTAGCCGACCCCGCAGCCACGCCGCTTGGCCGCCCCTCGCCACCCCAGCCATGCTCGCTCCACCCTGGCCACGCCTACGTGTCGCCCGAACTGGGACATCCCCATCCGCTAATTTTCTAGGGATGGCTCTATCCCGCATCTGGCGAGAATATTCCCCTCCAAGACATCCCCGTCCTACTTCGCCCCCAAACCAAACACCACAAAACATGGACTTATCTCATCCCGTCCCACTTCGTCCCGCCAACCAAACACCACCTAATAGAGAACATAAGAGTTCACATCACACAAACCATCACGAATATAGAGCAATAGTCCACATAAGAGCCACATCACACAAAAGCCCAGATCTATGCCCTCCGCTTAATCAAACTTTTTTAATTTTAACTAAGTTTAAAAAATATATTAGCATATATAATATTTAGTAAATACACTATCAAAACTTATTTTATGATTAATTTAATGTTATAGTTGTTAGTCTGTTTTTTATAAATTAATCAATGTTAGAAAAAATAACTTATTAAAAATCTATAATGTAAAGGAGTGAGTATATTGTTTGACTTTTGACCAAGTTTAAATAAAATAATTATATTAATATCTATTTAATCATTACGGAAAAATAGCTCTTTGCCAAGTTTTTTTTTTCAGGCACTCGGCAAAGAGGGTTGTTCACCGAATACCGATAAAATGCACTCGGCGAACAAAAAACACTCGGCGAATAGCAAAAAATACATTTGGCAAAAGTTTGACACTCGGCAAAAAATAATACCAACGGACATCGCGACGGCGTGTTTGGGCAGGCAAAAAAAAATTTCGGGTACACTCGGCAAACCCAGGATAATCATCATTTTGTGTAAAAAATGTTTCGAGCCTATGTGATATTTGTAATTTTGTTTGAGCTTAAAAAAAAGTTTACACTCAAAATACAACGTATCTTATTCCATGTAAAATTTTTATATTTTTCTAGGTCCGTTTGTTATTTTTTATTTATTAATTGTGTTTCTAGAATTTAAATTAAAATAGGTGAAATTTGAACTGCAAGTGCCTGAAATAATAAACCAAAATTTATGGAAAACTCATATTCATGTTTTTGAGTCTATTTTTTAGTTCTTATCCACTAAATTGAAAGAAAGTTTAAAAAATCTAGGTTGCGACACTCAATCGGCAACGTGGAGCTTAATGGTTTTTTAATTATAAAAAATTAAATGAAGTCTAAAAAACATGAGACTTGTCATGGTATTATGATATGACATGTAGATACTGTGATAAAAATTTAAAAATATTTTCAGAAAGTTATCACGTAGGATATTAAGAAACTGGACATTATCCAAGGAGAAATTAGGGTTTAGAGAAGAAATGGGTTAGGTTTGAAAACAAATCGATGATTAAATATTTGTTTGAAATTGAAAAAAAAATTACAATCAAAATACAACATAAATTATCTCATGCAAAAATTTGGTATTTTTTTGAGTCAGTTTACTATTTTTAATTCATTAAATATGTTTCTAGGATTTATATTGAAATATGTTAAATCTGGACTGCAAGTGCATGAAATAATGAACCAAAATTTGTAGAAAAATCATATTCATGTTTCTGAGTCCATTTGTAGGCCTTACCCACTAAATTTTAAGAAATTTTGAAAAATCTAGGTTGCGACACTCGATCGACAACGTGGAGCTTAATGGTTTTTAATTATAAAAAAATCAAATAAAGTTTGAAAAACACGAGACTTGTCATGTTGTTATAATATGATACGTAGATACTGTAATAAAAATTTAAAAATGTTTTGAGAAAGTTGTCACGTAGGATATGAAGAAACCGGAGATTCTGAGAGGAGGAATTATAGTTTAGAGAAGGAATAGGTTGAGTTTAAAAGAAAATCGATGGTTAAATCTTTGTTTGAACTCGAAACTTTTTCTATAATCAAAATACAGTGTATCTTATCTTATGAAAAAAATTTGGTATTTTTCTAGGTCAGTTAGCTATTTTTATTAGTAATTATATTTCTAGGATTTAAATTGAAATAGGTCAAATTTGAATTGCAAGTGCATGAAATAATGAAACAAATTGTCAGAAAAAAATCATATTCATGTTTTGAGCCCATTTTTAGGCCTTACCTACTAAAATTGAAAATGTTTAACAAAAATTTTCAAGAAAAAGAATGAAAAGCACATTTGACAATTATAAAAAATACAAAAAAATGTTTGCGGAATGCCAAATTTGAGACACTCGGCAAACAAAAATTTTCATCCGACGCCACTTTTTCGTTTTTGGCGCCATGTTTTTCAAACTCGGCACCAAATTTTCAACCCACCTTTAAATACTACTGCACTGCTTCCCTCCCCCCACCTACGGCCACCGCCCTCCTCCCTCCCCTTGTCACCACTCTCCTTCCTTCCCTCATCGCC
>KE373101.1:794642-806620 GCA_000418225.1 Zizania latifolia
GACGGTCTCTTCCATTCGGACAGAAATATCCACCGCTTCTTCCAAGGCGAGGCTTTCCTGCTCGCAGGCGTGGGAGGTGGCGATATCTCCCTTAACAGAAAAAGTCCTTGCTGATTCTAGAACTTTGAGGACCAGATATGTATAATGGGGGACCACCATGAACTTGGCGAGGGAGGTCCTACCAAGCACGGCGTGATAGGTGGTCTCGAAGTCGGCGACGTAGAATTTGACGTGCTCGGTCCTAAAATTGTCCCAAATGCCAAACGTCACCGGTAGAGTGAGAGTGCCGAGCGAAATAGAAGCCTTCCCCGGGACAATCCCATAAAAAGGCGTGTCCGTTTTCTGAAGCACCAACTCATCGATGCCGAGTGCGGAGAGAGTTGCCTTGAACAGGACATCAAGACCGCTGCCACCATCAGTTAGCACCCTCTTGAGGCGTACCTTCAGGATCACTAGGCCGACCACTAGTGGGAATCGATCCGGCTTAGGGACGTCCATCCACTGGTCGTCCTGGCTAAAGGTGATTGGGATTTTCGACCACCACAGGCGTTCTATTGCCCTGTCACTAATGGTGTTAACGCGACGGGCGAGCAGCTTTTGCTAGCACTTGGACTCTGCTGCAACCGCTTCACCAAAGATCATAGAGACCATCCGAGCGGGCTCCTGGAAGTCATTTTTGGTCGGGGGATCGGTATCTTTGTCCTCCCGACGAGTCTTCTTCTTTTTATCATCCCGACGACGCTTGTCTTGCCGGAGATTTTCTTCCACCTCTTTGACCATTTAGTTCTGTAGCTGGTAGCATCGACGAGTGGTATGGTTGCTATTGGGATAGAAAATGCAGGGCTTGTCCAGCATCTCCTGCATCGCCGAGTACCCCCGTTCTCGGGATCGAGGTTTCTCCTCGGCAACGATGACGTGTTCAGATTTTCTCTTTCGATCTTTCGATTGGGAGGACTCTGGTTTGTCATGGTCGTCACGTCGCGGCGATCGGCGACAGTCCTCAGAGCGTTTCTTGTCTTTGTGGGACTCCCGAGTGGTCGGGTGCATCTGCTCCCTCTCGGCGTCCTCGGCATTGGTGAATTGCTCGGCGGTGGTGATCATCTCGTCCGGCGTCGCTGGCTCATTCATCACCAGGTGGCGAAATAACTCCGATGGCTTTCTCAGTCCATCCTAAAATATAGACATAACGTCAGCGTCGGAGATGTTGACGACGGTGTTCCGTCGCTCGGAAAAGCGGCGAATGTAATCTCGGAGGAACTTGTCGCTCTTCTGACGTATCTGACGTAGGTCATGCCGTGAGGCCGGCCTTTACCAGGTGCCTTGATAGTTGGTGATGAAGACATCGCACAGCTGATCTCAGGAGTTGATGGAGTTCTCTTGGAGCCCTGCCAACCAGCTGATGGCGGCTGGTGAAAGCATGATAGGGAGGTAGTTTGTCATGACGTCGTGGCCTCCTCCCGCTGCTCGGATGGCCGTATAATACAGCCGCAGCCATTGGGAGGGATCAGTCTTGCTATCATAGGGCTCGATCTCCGATGAGCGAAAGCCTCTTGGCCATACCACCTGGCGAAGTCACTCGGTGAAGGCTGGAAAGCCGTTGTGGCGAGAGTTGACATCCTCACGCCGGCTTACTCCTAGCGTCCCATGGCTCCGATCAAAGCGCTCCCGGCGACAGAGCTCGCTGCGCTCGTGGCGTCCGTGGCGACGAGATATGATGTTGCTCGTGTCATGCGCCTGATCGATGATTTCACAGGCATCACCCGAGAAAGAGCTCCCCTGGCGATAACTCGGTCGGGAGTGTCGCGACCGACTAGAAAGTCGGGGAGTAGCATTACGGTCAGAAGATCACGACCACACAGACGACGCAGCCTTGGAGAGTTGGGCGGCAGCAGCCTGCGTCATCGCCCGAGCCCTCTAAAGCTCGGGTGTATCCGGGAGGGCGGAGAGTGCCCTCTCGATGGCGACTAGGTTTACCATGGGAGTACGATATATGGCGTGACCTTTAAAGTCCACCGTATATGCTTCTTGCTTGTCATGTCGTGAGGTTTTGGCAGCTTGAGCTCTCCCTTGGCGAAGTGAGCGGGATGCATTGCGCCTCTGACGCTCCCGCCGGTGATTGCTGGACTCGGCGGAGTTAGTGGTGTGCTCGTCGTCAGAGACGACGGCCGTCATCATCATGACAGTCTTCGTAGGAGGAAGCATCGGGGTGACAATCACGCCCTGCCTCTCGGTCCGCGTAGAGACGATCTCGGTGAATTGGCGCCGTCAGACTGTGCGTCCACCTGAATTGGCGAAGATGATGAAGTTAGTGGGGGAGTCGTTGGAGACATGTCAATGCACGGTCGATGGAGCTGCACGCTTGGGTGCTGAAGTCACTTTGGCATGGTGGCACGTCGCGCTCCTAGCAGCAAGGCGCACAGGGAGTGTGCACGAAGTCCTCGCTTGGTCGACAGGGGCGTTGGAGAGGACAAGTTGGCGCATGGAATCACCAATAAAGGTGAGGCTCCCAAGGGTGATGATAGCTCCGACAGAAATCTTGGTGTTTATCTTGTAAACAACGGCCATTGAATTCGATTGAAAGGGAATTACACAAAATTTTGTCTCTACCTGGCGCGCCAACTGTCGTTGCGTAAGAACAATATTATCCTATAGGGTTACCCATGGATAAGATTTGTGTAGGTGTATGGGGAAGATTGTGATCGCGATTCAATGGTTGTCTCACAAAAGTAAGAGACAGAGATTTTTAGACAGGTTAGGACCTTCCTGAGGATAATAACCCTAATCCTGTGTGTTAGAATATAAGCAAAAGAACCTGAAAAGGATCTTATGCAAGTGCGTGTGTGTCTCAAAAGGACCTCCCTGTAAGAGGTACCCGGCCCCTTTATATACTACAGGGATCGGGGGGTTACCGTTTAGGTCTTAACAGCCCCATTAATCCTCTTTACTTCGGTTTAAATCATCTAGGATCGTGGGCTAATAAATACAGCGTTATTCGCTACATTGATTCAACTGTTACATCTTGGAGTTTATTATCATTGATGAGGTGGACCGACTGTTAAATGGATTCCCCGAGTCCTGGTGGTCGGGCGTCCTTCCGAGTCCTGGCGGTCGGGCGTCCTCCCGAGTGCAGGCGGAATGCGTATTGGTCCGACCCCTTCCAGGTCGTATTTAAGGCTCTATCTTTCTGACCCCGTCTTCTGTCTGATCAACATAAATGTACTCGGAGAGTAGTCGTATCCCCAACACTTAAGCTACATCTATATAGCCTCGTGGTATTCTTAATACCTCTTATATTATATATATATCTTTTGAATCAAGTGCTCAGGATAAATTTTTATATTTGAGTTGTAAGGGTAACCACACCATCTAGAAAAAGAGTTGACCATATTGTGGCTCATGCAACCAAACAATCAAAATCTCTCCCGTCCAACAGCCTGGTACAAATTACCAAACAATAGTTCGTTTTATACCGGCTAAACTAATAAAGACAACCATCTCCCTACCGAACCAAGCTATGAGTCAGGAACAGCCTATGCATGCTGTTCTGATTGAGAGAATGCAAGAGAACACAATGTTTGCTAGAAATCAGAAGTACTCTTTATTGATTGTAGTGTACATGTATTTATAGATGAAGAAGGGATGTGAACAATGTCTGGAGTTGCGTTGCTTCACTGCCGGTGTTGGCCGCCGCTCGACGCGATGGCTCCTGGTGAAGACGCCTGCTCCTGGTGGGAGCGTCCGCTGCTGGAGACGCATCCCTTGATGAGATTAATCCCAACACTCCCCCTTAATCGAATCCATCATAAAGATTAATATATGTATTATTTCTCCAAAAACCCTATGAAAAAATAGGAGGGAATATGATATGTTGTTAAAACTCCTTTAAAACCCTGTAGGAAAAATAAAGAGAAAATGATACAACATATAATTTGTACTTATAAAATCTTTTGAGAAAAGTTATAAGTAAATTGTTAATATACCGTATATATATATATATTCCTTAAAAAAACCCTTTTAAGGAAAAATGAGAATATGGTATATATATGAACTTGTGTATATATTACCTCGTTAAAAACTTTTATGAGAAAGTATATAAAACTCATAAAAAAAAGAGTATAATATAATACATGTACAGGTTAATTATTTAAGAAGATACTCCCCCTGATGCTTGCAAATCTCTGAAACGTCTCATACCAATACCATAAACATATTTTTGAAAAGTTGATGTTGGTAAAGACTTTGTGAACAAATCAGCGAGATTATCACATGATTTAATTTGCAAGATATTTATTTCACCGTTTTGTTGTAATTCATGCAGGTAAAATAACTTTGGAGCAATGTGCTTGGTGATATTGCTCTTTATGTAACCTGTTTGCATTTGTGCTACACAAGCAGCATTATCTTCATAGATAATTGTTGGTGATTCAATGGAACCAATACCACAAGATTTTTGTATGTGGTTTATCATTCTGCGAAGCCATACACATTCGCGTGATGCTTCATATAATGAAATTATTTCAGAATGATTTGTGGATGTAGCCACTAGAGTCTGTTTAGTAGACTTCCATGAGATGGCTGTCACACCATGTATGAACACAAAACCTGTTTGGGATCTGGCATTACGGGGATCTGATAGATAGCCAGCATCTGTATATCCAATAACATTTGGATCTTGGTTTCTTTGAAAGAATAGTCCAAGATCTTTGGTACCTTAGAGATATCTGAAGATATTTTTAACTCCGGTCCAATGGCGTTTGGTTGGAGCAGCGCTATGCCTAGCTAGTAAATTCACTGCAAATGCTATGTCAGGTCTGGTGCAATTTGCAAGATACATAAGTGCTCCAACAGCACTGAGATATGGAACCTCCGATCCAAGTATCTCTTCTTGTGCTTCCAGTGGTCTAAATTGGTCCTTCTCTAAATCGAGAGATCGGACAACCATGGGTGTTTTGGATGGATATGCTTTGTCCATATTGAATTTCTCCAATATTTTCTGGACATAAGTGGTTTGGTGTACTAAAATACCCGAGGGAAGGTGTTCAAGTTGAAGACCTAAACAAAATTTGGTTTTACCCAAATCCTTCACCTCGAATTCCGTCTTTAAATGATTGCGAGCTTCATCTATATCGTTAGTATTGCCGATAATATTTAAATCATCAACATATACAGATATAATGCAAAATCCCGTTGAAGATTTCTTGATGAATACACATGGGCAATCATCATTGTTTGAATATCCTTTTTGTATAAGGAACTCACTCAGTCGATTGTACCACATTCTTCCCGACTGTTTTAAGCCGTATAAAGACTTATTGAGTTTTACACAATACAAGTTGCGACTTGAATTTGGATTCGGAATTTGGATTCCATCGGGAACCTTCATATATATGTCCGAATCAAGTGACCCATATAAATATGCAGTCACTACATCCATTAGCTGCATAGATAGATTATATTGTACTGCCAATGATATAAGATATCGAAATGTGATTCCACTCATTACTGGAGAATATGTTTCATTGAAATCAATGCCAGGTCTCTGCGTGAACCCTTGTGCTACAAGCCTTGCTTTGTATCTCACCACTTCATTGTTTTCATTCCTTTTACGGACGAAAACCCATTTGAATCCCACAGGGAAGATTTTTGGAGGTATGGGTATTACTTTTGTGAATACCTCTCTTTTTCTGAGCGAGGCTATCTCCGCTTGAATTGCATCCTTCCATTGTGTCCAGTCCGAGCGTTGTTTACACTCTGCCATGGTCTTGGGATCTGGATCATTTTGAAGGTTTTGTGCAATAGTGTTGGAGAAATATATGTCGACAATTGTAGTCTTTCTATCATATGATTCTCCAGAATTTACATAATTGGTAGAAATCTCTTGTACCCTTTGTGACTCTTCTTGATTTCCCAATGAGTCAGGATTTTTCGATGTTCCAGCATCATAAACTGAAGGTATTATGGAGCTTGATTTTTGTACATTTACTAAGTGTCCATCAACTTGAGGTTGATTTTCTTTAGAGGTTTTGTTCCCCGATTTTCTTTGGCGCTTGCAAGCTTGTTGATCCTCTTGAATGGCCTTTCCTTTTGTCTTTTTATTTTGGACAAGAGGTTGTGAACTCCCCCTATTATTTTGAATAGGTGGTTGAGTAGGTTTAGCTGGTATTTCTACTCTTGCAGACATATTTTTAGCAGGATTATATGATTTTATGACACCTTTGTAATCAGTAAATGCATCTGGCAGGTTATTTGCAATGTTTTGCAAATTAATGATTCTCTGAACTTGAGTTTTAGATTCTTGAGTACGTGGATCTAAGGCGGAAATGCCTTGGACATTCCAATTGATTTCCTGGCATTTATAGTGGTACTGTAAATCTCCCCCTAATGCCGGGAAATGTTCCTCATTGAATATGCAATCAGCATACCGGGCCGTAAAAAGATCCCCTCTGAGGGGTTCGAGATACTTTATAATAGACGGAGATTGGTATCCTACATAGATCCCTAATTTCCTGTGTGGACCCATTGATGTACGCTGTGGTGGTGAGATTGGTACGTATGTAGCGCAACCAAACTTACGTAGATGGGAAATATTTGGTATATTTCCACGTACTAATTGTAGAGGAGAAATAGTGTGATATGCAGTAGGTCGTAATTGGATTAAGTCTGCAGCGTGTAAAACTGCATGACCCCAACAAGATGTTGGTAGATTACAATTCTGTAATAATGGTCTTGCAATCAGCTTAATCCTCTTGATTAGAGATTCTGCTAAGCCATTTTGAGTATGAACATATGGGACAGAATGTTGCACTTGAATTCCAAGAGCCATACAATAATCATTGAAGGCACGTGAGGAAAATTCGGTAGCATTGTCCATTCGAATTGATTGAATTCGATGTTCTGGATAGTAAGTTCTTAACCTAATAACTTGTGCCATAATTTTTGCAAATGCATGGTTTCGTGTGGATAATAAGCACACATGAGACCATCGTGTAGATGCGTCTATTAAAACCATGAAATATCGAAATGGGCCAGTTAATGGTTGAATAGGACCACATATATCTCCTTAAATGTGTTCAAGAATTTTAAGTGGTTCTACATGAACTTTAAGTTTTGATGGTCTTAGTATTAGTTTTCCTGTAGCACATGCGGTGCACATGAAATCTGATGTTTGAGGAAATTTAGCATTATTTAGATCATGACCACTAGAATTGTTTATGATTTTTCGCATCATTCCGATACCGGGATGACCAAGACGATCATGCCAATTTTGGAATGCATTGACATTCTAAAAAATAACTTTGTATGCAACATGTGTTACGGGTTGAATGTATGTGTAATACAATCCGGAGGAAAAAGAAGGAATTTTTTCAAGTATCTGTTTGCCATATCCATCATATTTAGTTAAGAGAAGGTATTCCTCTTTGTTGTCACTATGGGTTTCAATGTGGAAACCATTTTGACGGATATCTCTATAACTTAGTAAGGTACGAGTTGAATCTGGATATAGTAATGCATCTTCGATTGTAACTTGAGTACCCATAGGTAGAGTAATTATGGCACGACCTGAGCCAACAATTACCGCATCTTGTCCAGCAATTGTCAAAACATTTCCTTGTCTTTTGGTGAGAGTTTGGAAATATTTCGTTTCTCTAAGTATAGAGTTTGTGGTGCCGCTGTCCATAAGGCATATTTCCTCTTCCATTTGATTGATTCCCGTAGAAAATCTATATATAAGAAATAATAGGTAAATTTCATTAAATATATAGAGTACATACAAATATTTTATGTGTTTACATCGCATACATAACATATAAAGTTCTACATTATTACAATATTTTAATAGACGTCTATAAACTTATGGGACAACATGAGATTTATTTTCAAATAAAATCTCCGAATATGTCTTGTGAAGCGAATGCAGCGAGCATGTCGTCTTTTTCAGGCTCGTCTTCTGTCTTGTTGTTACTTGGTTCTTGTGGAATTTCTTGTGAACAACTAGCTTCTTTTGTATTATCCGGCTGGATATTGAAGTGAGCTTCGTAGTGTTGTCCTCGGAGAGGTTGAGTGCTTCCCATGGATTTTTGATAAAGATCAATCAGATGCCTTGGGGTACGACATTTTTTAGTAATGTGATTGTAGCAACCACATTTTTTGCAAATAATTGTTTTGTCAAACTTTGGTTTGGCAATGTTTTTCCCCTTGTTCTGCACATGTAGTTTTTGCTTCATGTTATTGCGTTTATTCTTTCCATTGAAGTTTGATGATTTTAAGTTTAAAATAACCACCAATCTTATATTTATTCTGTTCATTTGAATGTATTTCAGGCAAAGGTGCGGCCCCTACAGGACGCTGGTGATGGTTCCTTAGTAAAAGCTCATCATGTTTTTCAGCCTGAGTTAATACATGGATAAGGTCAGAATAAATTTGGAAATTTCTAGCACGATATTGTTGCTGTAAGATCATATCAGCAGGTAACATTGTAGATAGAGTTTTTTCTATCTTGTCTGCTTCTGTAGGTTCTCTTTCGCAAAAACGCAATTTAGAGCAAATTTTATGAATAGCATGGTTGTAATCATCGATTGTTTTAAAGTCTTGTAATTTGAGATGATTCCAATCGTGAAGTGCACCTGGCAAAAGTATTGCTTTTTGCTGTTCATATCGCTGTTTGAGAGCGTTCCATAATGTGTTAGGATTTTCTTCCAATACATACTCAGATTTGAGGTCTGTATGGATATGATTCCTAATTAAATATAAGGCATTGTATTTAAATTCGTCTCTTAACGGCGCAACCCCTTCTTGTAGGTCTTGTATTGCCGCTAGTATACCACGGGATGCAAGGCTGACCTTGACGTCCATTGCCCATGTTGGGTAGTTGTGACCATCGAGAGCTAATATGTCGAACTCTTTGTTAGTCATTTTGCCTACATGGAATTTGAGCCATGATTAATGATCATGGTATTGTTGTAAATAATGATGCAAAATATGAAAAAAAAGACAAGTGTAAATTTGAATTTTAGTCAAATTAACCTTAATATGTAACACAATAAAGATAGTCACCAAAAACTGGTGTAGATCTTATAGTATTTAGGAGGACATAATCTGCCATATGGTCAGTAGATGTCTATACTCTTAATATTGTGTTAAAAATTAGAAAGACATTTTTTTTGAAGGTAATCATTTTGTCAATGTAACAAAATGTAGACCTTATGATATTGGAATGGATAATCTGCTGGTATGCAGTAGATCCAAAAGAACAATCTTGTATGTCTTCAAAATAAATTTATGAAGGTTATGACATTGTTTTATTTTGCATTTGTAATTCCGTTTGAATTTTAAGTATTTAGAATACATGATGTATTTGTACTTAAAAATATAACGAGGAATTAAAGTATGCGATAAAAAATGCATAAATTAAAGCATATGCATAATAGAACATACTATTACATAAAAGACATATTACAACCAAGTATATGGTACTATTACAAGCACTAGTATATATAAGTACTGTGGTGACTATATATACATTTTTTTGGGCATATTTAGATAGCGATACTAAAAACCAAGTTTAGTTGGATTCCATGATCCATGAAGCTTCGGTTTCTTGCTAGCTGTATTGGATGCCGAACGGAGAAAATGCTTGTAGGATGGTGGTGATGGTGGAGTGGGAGACGGCAGTCTGTCTGCTTGGATTGGAACATTTAAATCTATAGGAAACTTTAATTTCCTATGACTTTTACTGCTTTCTCCTTTAGTTTCACTCCCTTCTAATATTTTCGCAACCTCGGGCTGCAAATATGCCAATGAAATTGGTTCGGCCGGGGTCACCATTGCTTCTGGAGCCATAAAAATATTATTTTCGCATTCTTTTCTGGACACCACACAGTGCAGATGCGTAGCAGAGCCCTTTGGAAATAAATCCTCATGCGGTGCATCGGATGAAACCTTCCTTGCAGTGAGTTCTGGATTAGGGGTAGGCGCGGTGGCGTGCTGGAGCGCCGGTGATGGGGTGCCGCACCGGATCTCCGGCGGTGGGGCGGCGCACCGGAGGGTTGTGGGTGGCTCGCGCTGGTGGCCCGGCGAGGCGTCGCGCTGGAGCGCCGGCGGGGTGACGCGGTGGGGTTCCAGATCCGGCGCGTCGTCTTCGAGCTGGGGTGCCGGTGGGCCGGCGCGGCGCGGAGAGCCGGGGCGGCGTGGGAGACCGCCGGGGCGGCGCGGCGCACCTGGGCGACGTCATTGGGCTGATGCAGTGCGGCGCCCTGGGGCAGAGCAGCTCCCAGGGCCGACTCGGCGATGGGGGCGTGCCACCGACGACGGTGCGCTGGTAGCCGCCGGTAGCCGCCGCGGGGTCCGCCGCGCCACAGCCGTCGTCGTTCGGCTCTATGAGAACCAGGTTCGCCGCGTTGTCATTGCCACGGTCCGAAACCATCGCCTCGCCACTCACGCCGCTAGTTGTCATTTCATCCATGGTGATTTTACCTTGTGTTCTTGGTGTTCTCGGCCTGTTTTTTGTTGATCTGTTGAGAGAAACGAACTGATAACGTGTTCTGATCGAGAGAATGCAAGAGAACACAATGTTTGCTAGAAATCAGAAGTACTCTTTATTGATTGTAGTGTACATGTATTTATAGATGAAGAAGGGATGTGAACAATGTCTGGAGTTGCGTTGCTTCACTGCCGATGTTGGCCGCCGCTCGACGCGACGGCTCCTGGTGAAGACGCCTGCTCCTGGTGGGAGCGTCCGCTGCTGCCGCTGCTGGAGACGCATCCCTCGATGAGATTAATCCCAACACATGCTACCTCTTGTCGTATTCCACGCCAGTAGCCACGCTTCCCGATGCCGCATCACTTCGTCACACATGAGGTGAGGCGCACGGTCCAGGGTCCACGGACCGTGCAACGCCCTAGCGGCCCCAAACACACTGTCAGGTTGTAAAATTTAATGAGACCCTACTATTTATTGTGTTGATGTGGTGTTTGGTTCATTTTTTTAAAGCTGAAAACTCATCTGATATCGGATAAACACATTTTTTTTTCAATTTTTCAATTGTAGTAGTTTTTTATTAGTATAAAATAAAAATTGTTTATTTTTGGATTTTACCGCTTTATAGTTTATGCTATCAATCCTTTTTCCACATGAATTTATTATATTTATTGTTAATTGAGATATGAATTGTTAAATTTATGTATAAAGATCCATAATTATTCTGGCCAAATATCTTAATGCTTTTCTATAGTTTATAACAATTTTTTTCAAAACTCATAATTATTTTATAGAATATACAACTTAACCAAATACACATAAAAATGTTTTTGCAGATCTTAAATATAAAGATCTGTGCGTGCAACTCGGTGAACATTTGAAGACTGCAGAAAAAATATGGCTGGTTCTTGGAGTACGATAGCATTAGGCATGGGCAGATGGACTGATGATGACTGTGACTCCATTTGAACGACGAGGACTGGCACGACGGACCCAGCGGTCAGTGTCACGCGCACTCCTCTGACTACATTATTAGTTGATTAATCCTTGGGATCAACTATAATCCTTGAGATTTCCCACATGAATACACGCTTAATTACTTTACTTTAGCAAAAGTAAGCACCCCCGAACAAAGGCTTCTAATCCACCGGTCCACCTCACACCCAGCGCCATTCCCGATGCGCCACAACGTTCAAATCGTCATGACGAAAATGCCCTGGAGACGCCGGGAAAATTACCACGGAAACCAGGGGCAACAGTGTGACTGCACCAAAGGAGCCAACTACCCTCGCGGTCGGCGTTTCCGTCATTTCGCGTCTAATAAATCTCACTCCCCTAAACCCACCTCCATCCTCTGTCACTCCCCTGCTGTCTTCTTCATGCCTTCTCTGCAGGCGGCTGCAATGGCAGGGCTGTAGATTGGTGGTGGTGGTGCTACTGCTAGCTCCGGACCGTCGCAATGGCGGCAGCTGCGCGGGTGGTGGTGGTGGTGGTGGTGGTG
>KE373101.1:807755-833658 GCA_000418225.1 Zizania latifolia
TCCGCCGTCTCAGCGAGCCCGACGATGGCGACGTCTCCGACTCCGGGTGGCGACGGCGCCGCGCGTTCGAGACGGAGGCCGCTGCCATTGGCCGCGCGCGCCACCCAAACGTCGCCCGCCTCCGCGCCTACTACTACGCGGCGGACGAGAAACTTCTCATCTACGACTACCTCTCCAATGGCTCCCTCCACTCCGCTCTCCACGGTGATGCTCCGAATCTTGTCTTGTCGATTCCCGCTGCATTTGATCCGAAACTAACGGTCCCTTCTTTGCTTCAGGTGGCCCGACGGCATCGCCGACGCCATTGCCGTGGTCAGTGAGGCTGTCCATCGTTCAGGGGGCAGCGAGGGGCCTGGCGTACCTGCATGAGTGCAGCCCCCGCCGATATGTGCACGGCTGCATCAAGTCATCCAAGATCCTACTCGACGACGAGCTGTGCGCCTACGTCTCTGGCTTCGGCCTCGCCCGGCTGGTCGCAGGCGCGCACAAGACGGCACAGTCGAAGAAGCTCGGCAGCGCGGCCTGCGCGCTGCGCAGTGGAGCGCTGTCAGCGCTGGCGTACGTGGCCCCGGAGCTCCGCACGCCCGGCGGCGTGGCTGCTGCTGCGACGCAGAAGGGCGATGTGTTCGCGTTCGGCGTCGTGCTGCTGGAGGTGGTGACCGGGCGTGAGCCGACGGAGGGGGAGGGCGGTCTGGAGCTGGAGGCGTGGGTGCGGCACGCCTTCAAGGAGGAGCGGCCGCTGTCGGAGGTCGTCGACCCGACGCTGCTCGGCGAGGTGCACGCCAAGAAGCAGGTGCTCGCCGTGTTCCACGTCGCGCTCGGCTGCACTGAGCCCGACGCCGATCTGCGCCCCCGCATGCGCGCCGTCGCCGAGAGCCTTGACCGGATAGTCTAATCCGGCGACGTGTCATTCTATTACTATCCTCTCATCTGATCGAGCCCTAGCGTGTGCGTGCCCAGTAACAACCACTAGCGTACTGAGTTCTTCAATTCTGTAGATTACTAGTCGCCAATGCGAGGTTAGAGATGGCAAAAGCAAGAAACCTCAGAATCATCCGCTGATCTACTCCAGTAGTAGTGACAAGTTCGTGTTTTGTAGCTGCATCATCAATCAGCTGCAAGTCTGCAACCTCTGCATCCGTGTAATTGATGATGATGCCTTCCAAACAATTGTATTGTATCTGCCTTTTCTTTCTGCTGCGTTTTTGCATCAACATGGCAATACGGCATGCCCTGTTTTTGCTTTTGTACCGAAAAAAAGCTGTGCTTTCTTGGGGTCAGAACGGCGAGCACATTGGTGTTCTCTTCAGCTTTGGTACTGTTTGCATCTGAAAAGATGCGACTATGATACAAGGGGGTCTGTTTGGTGAGCCTGATTCTGTCTGATAATCAGATGGTATGAGGATGGTACGGTAATAGGGAGAAACTAAATTTTCCAGTTTCTGTAACTATTTAGTTTTACAGCGTAGAGCTGGAATTTAAACCGTTTAGAAGCTTTAGATTTTGGAATCTGGTCCTTTTGAGAAACTTTAGAATTTGGAAGCAGCTGCAATTTTGGAATATGAACTGTTTGGAAAGTTTGAGAATTTTAAGGGTCAAGATTGTGTCTTCGCCTGCGCATCCCTGTAATATGCATAGCAGACAGGAGCACGCAAGAGCTAGGGATAGATTGAGTTTAGTTTAGACCAAATCCGGCCTAGTACAGCTTTAATTTCCATGTTGATATAATGGCATATTGACACGTGTAACCTTTTGTTAACAGCCATTGCACTGCGTCAGGATGTGCTCATCTACAATTGATGCCATCATGTAGACAGGATCCAATGTAGAATGTGATCATTGGGCATTTGGGGCAAATCTAGTTGTGCCGAGTTAACTGAGATCCACATTGCAATCGTCTCAAATTTTGTGATACATAACAGAAACTTCCAACTCGATAACTCCAGACACTGAAATGCCCATTTCTGGTGGTCGTCATTGAAGCAGTCATTTTTAAGGGACAAGAAAATGTGTTATTGTTGCACTTCAGGAAGATGGGAACTGGGAAGATTGTAGTACACATAAACACTACACAATTCGTTGAAGTTACACAACAACCATAAGCATTCCAGATAAGAGTGACGAATTGCTGATGAACCAAACATGTCCTCCAGAGTCCAGGCCCAGCAGGCATCCAATAATTCACACTGAGATGGGGTCTATTTCATTTGGCGTGAGAGCAGACAAGTTTTAAATAGCAGTGAAGTTCTTCACCAACCTACATCACCAGATTTAACAGAAATGAAACAACCAAGCATATGCATGCAAAATTGACAGACTTATTGTTCAGTACAAGTCCACAGCTCAGTGTGGGACAAGTGAGAAGAGGCCCCATCTATCATAATTAATTACCTTCTGACGGCAACTAGGATATGAAACTAATGAGTAATGGCACGATTCTTTGAGCACACCTGGAGTCCAGTACACATTTTGAAATAGCATGTAAATAATTCCTCGACAATGAACAAGTTGAATCTGCAAGAGAATCCCTTGAGATCCTCCTGCTCCAATCAAATGTTTGCAAGTAAAAATGCATTGTAGAATATGAGGCATTCAATTCAGAAGCAAAAGTGTGTCAACTCTTAAGAGCGTACCATGAAAAGCTCCCAGATAAGTGTCATCATGCATATATATCCTCGGCTGGGAATAATCCTTGTGCTTCTTCTGGGAGCTCCGGCTGATAGTGGAGCTGCTCATAGTTGAGTTGTCTGGCTGCCTCATAAAGCGCTACTCCAACGCTAACAGAAAGATTCAGGCACCGGACATAGGTTTCCACCATGGGGATTTGTATAGTTCCACCACCTAGGCCTTCTCTACAGCAGTCCTCTAGGGCAGATCGTGGTAACCCTTTCGTCTCAGAGCCAAATACTAACCAGTCCCCAGGCTTATATGAAAAATCCTAAACCAAAACGTGAACAGTAATAAACCAATCGTGATAACGAATAGAACAATCTGCCTTACACATTACTACCTCTGGATCATTAAGATATGACATTTTTAACACTAAATTTAGTGTTAAAAATGTCAATATTAATGACCGGAGGGAGTACTTTGCATTTGTACATGTATGTGGCAATTAGATATTCAAGTGAATTTAATAACATACAAATGTCCATTTGTGCTAATTTAGTGTTAAAAACGTCAATATTAATGACCGGAGGGAGTACTTTGCATTTGTACATGTATGTAGCAATTAGATATTCAAGTCGATTTGATAACATACAAATGTCCATTTGTGCAAGCAATCATGTAAGGAAATCATCACAGATATAGAAACTAACAGTTGATGCTGTAACCTGTATCCACTAGCTAAGTTCACTCCTCAATAACACATTGCTTATTTATCTTATTTCAGTGTTTTATCAGCGTTGTATAAAGTACATCTAAATACATGAGGATTTACTTTAAGCAAGCATAAATGATTAATATAGTTACTCACTGAATGGATGCTTGTGCCTCTTTTGGTAAATGCCAGTAACCGTTTTTCTCCATCCTGATGTTGAAAAAACAAAAGTTCAAGATTCATACATTTTTATAACAATATTGATGCACTCATGCACCCATAGAAAAGGAGCATACCTGCTTCATGAAATAATCTCGGAACTCATCCCAGGAGTCATGAATCTTGACAACAACATATCTTAATAGAAACAGTCAAGGTTGAGACCAGCTAATTGTTATAACTCAAACTAAAGGTGAAAATAGATACAGGAACATACCAGCAGGTTAACTGTTCAAGCCTTCAAGGATCTGGGTTTAAATCATTAGTGCTTACGAAATCATATAAAGTATCATCTTAAATGTAATGCATAAAGCCATAGGATACGGCCAATAATCCAATCCAGCGCGCTTCAGCTTCGTGTCATCTACCTTAAAACCTAATGGCTGGAAAAGTTCCCAAAAAACTAAATGTCCAGTTCACATGTAGTACCAGATGTCCAGATGAATAACAGAACATGGAAAATTGAAGAGACAGCATTTATGTTCTATCAATAAACACTAACCTTACCCCGACAAGATGCAGGCCAACTGCTGATGCTGCACATGTCCTCGCAATTGATCCTGTATTTCCTGGGATCTACGAAGTACAATTGCAATTCAGTGATAGCCAGCAATTCTTTACTTGTCTACACATAGTTTCAAGGTGCAGAACATCAATTCAGGTAGGATGCTTTAAACAGACTCCACCAATAATTTTGAAAATTATAAATCAGTAAATCACCAGAGCAACTGTAATGTACCACACTAAAAATAACACTTCTACATGCCTCCCAACACACTCTCCTCCAATCATTTTCACTGCCATAGATCAGTAAATCATCATGTCAACTGCAATGTACAACTACACTGCCCATAACTGATTCTAAGCCACACCCATCTCAGTTTGAACTTAGAATGCCAGGACCGCTCATTTTTACATTCACAGGAAAGAACTAACAGTGTGTACAATTGGACTCACAAATGCAGCATGCATCGAATTCGAGCACTGAAGAGGTGAAACGAAGGTGCAAACCGAGCAGTTACCAGAGGGGAGACCAGCACCACATGAAGCATCCTCTTGGCGCGCGCCACCTCCGCGCCGCTCCCGACGGGCCCAGCCGCAGCTCCGTTTCCACTCGCAGCGACTGCAAACACACACGAGGGCAGGAAACATCAGACGGGGGCCGTCGGCCGCGGGGGGTACCGAGAGGGAGGAGACGAGCACGTCACGCACGGGAGCAGAAGGCCGATGCGGCGGCCGCGCGGCGCGGGAGGCGGTGAAGCCGGCCGCCATGCGCGGCCGGGAGGAACGCTCCGCGGTGGCCGCAGCAGAAGCCGAGAGCGCGCAGTCGTAAGCCGGCCTCCATCTCGTCCGCGGCGGCGGCGGCGGCGGCGGCGGTCTCCTCCGAGATAAGGTTCAAGCCGTGAGTTGCGGATATTATAATGGGCCCAATTTTTCATAGTTAATGTGGATTATAAGGGCCGCCATTCTGATGGTTTACGAATATTTGGATTTCCCTTAAAAAAAACTAATATTTGCGGTAATGCTTCTCGTCGAGCGTCTGATTGCTCCGGATGCTCCATCTCGTGGGCCGGCTTCGCAGCCCAACTATCAGAATAGCCATCACTTTGTTTCTCGATTTTTTTTTGAAATAATACATTTTTTAAAAATAAATTTCAATTTTGGTACACGAATTTGAAAAATTACAAATTTGGCCTTCTATTGATACTTGATCAGCCGGCCTAGATCAGGGTTCTGTCGGTGGTTCATCTCCTGATCTAGGCCATCGAACCCACGACCAGAAGGTTTAAAGCCTTGTGCTCTGCCAAATGAGCTAGGCGGATTGATTGAAAAATGTTGCAGGATATTATAATTGGTTCATTTGCCGATGTAGGCCGGACCGGCCTAGATCGGCAGATGAACCACCGACAGGACCCTGGCCTAAATCGGCCGATCAAGTGCCGACAGAAGACCAAATTTGTAATTTTTCAAATTCGTGTACCAAAATTGAAATTTATTTTAAAAAATGTATTATTTCAAAAAAAAACTCTTGTTTCTCAACCCTCCGCTCCTCTCATGCAGAAGGCGTCGCTTGTGCTCCTTCTGTGCTGCGCCGTCGCCATTTCTCACATGGAGGATGCGCACTGGAGTTGGGGTCGTCTTGCTCCTACTATTTGAAATCGATAGTTTATGAATAATTCAGCCCAAATAAAATTTAGTTAATTTTATAATTTAATCAACATAAAATTAATTAAATAATATGGAATATATTTTCTTTATTAAACAGATAGTTTAAGAATGAGGTTTTTCATCTATAATTCTTTTGTAGAACATAAGAATTACTCAATATTTCAATCAATTATGAATAATGTTTCAATGCAACTACACATATTATTTTAATTAGTATATCACAATATTTCAAATAGTTTAACATTTATTTCATTTTATTCATTAAATAATGTATTATTTTTATACATTAGTAGTGTTTTCTAAAAATATGTAACTCATGTTTTAGCTAGAAACATAATTATTTTTATACTTGTAGTAGTTGGAACTTAATGTTTCATATGTGGGAGCAAAACATTTCACTATTTTATTTTCAAATGTTTCACCCTTTTATTTCAAATGTTTCACCCTTTTATTTTAAATATTTTACCCTTTTATTTCGAATGTTTTACCTGTTAAAGATGAATATTTCATCTGTTGAAGATGAATGTTTCACTAACGTCCGATATTTTGTCCAATATTAGATGTCTGGATGGAAATCCTGTCATAATATCTGGGCTTTAGTATTTGAACGGACCAGAATTCAAGCCCAATGTCTACTAAATTTGCAAATCATTTTTAGTCCCGTTTTGGAACGCCTAAGATTTCTTTCGTTCTTTTTTTCGCCCAAACAGCAAAGAACACCGGTCAAATTTTATTAGAACCGAGAAGAAAAAATGGTACAAAGAGTAACACTCAGTCAAGTTATAAAACACCCAAACGACTTGCATAAAGAGCGAGTCACAATGCCAGTCACCTCAGATTAGCTCGCGGAGTGACTACAGCAACCAAAGGCTAATACTGAGCACTGGAAAAGAAATAATTCATCCAGACATAGTCATGTTGTTGCAGCCACTGCTCAAGGGGAAAAGAAAAAATGAGGCCAATACATGAAAGAAGATGGCCTTTACTGAGGAATATATATATATTTATAGGAGAGTGGCAATAAATATTAATAGTGAAGTGGAGAGTTATTTTAGAGCCTATAAAGGTGTTAGGCAGGATGATCCCCTATCCCTATTACTGTTTAACATGGTGGGAGATGCCTTGTCTAAGATGATAGTTAGAGCTAGTGAGCATGGTCATTTGGCTGGGCTGGTCCCACATTTGGTTGAGCGGGGCTAACTCATCTTCAGTATACAGATGACATCATTATCATGATGGAATGCTCTGATCAGAGTTTGATGGTTATGAAATTCCTCTTATATTGCTTTGAAGAGATGTCTGATATGAAAATTAATTATCAGAAGAGCGAGGTCTTTAGCATTGGGGTGTCTCATGAAGAAGCTCAAAGAATAGCGGATTTATTTAACTGTAATTTAGGGGTATGGCCTATAAAGTACCTTGGTCTTCCTTTAAACCTTGGTAAACCTTCTAAATCAGATTTTGAAGGAATTGTTAGTAAAATAGAGAGAAAGCTGGCCTCTTAGAAATCTGGTCATCTTTCATATAGGGAGAGAATGATTTTGATCGATGCTTGTTTGAGTAGCATCCCCATGTATGCTATGGGGGTGTTTTCACTACCTGAACAAGTCCATAGTAGAATTAATAGCTTAAGGAGCAATTTCTTTTGGGAAGTGTTAGAAAATAAGAAGAAGTATCATATGTTGAATTGGAAGGCGTTGTGTGCTCCTAAAGATTTTGAGGGATGGGGTTTATGGATACAAGGGCCTTTAATCAGGCCCTTCTTAGTAAATGGATATACAGGCTTGAAACGGGTCAGAGTGGTTTCTGTTATGACATTATGAAGAGTAAATATAATGTTGGGAGGGTGAAAGGACGCTGATGTCGTCTAGATGGGGGGTGAATAGGCATTCCTAATTTTTTTTTTCAAATATAAATGTTAAACCTCTCGGAATATCTGGGAGTTTAGAACTTCTGGTTCTAACCGGATATTACGGGAACAACAAGAAATACACAAAGTCGATCATTCAATAATTTTTATAGCAATTATGTAAGAATAGAAAGTAAGCACAAGTTGTTAGAAGTATATCTATGTAAGGAAAAACTAGATCCATGGGGTAGATTTAGATATCGGGCTAAAATAAACAATAAACATAATTAACCGATAAACTTTAGATCTAGGAGCCCCTAATAAGTTTTAGTTCAAACCAATTATTCTTGCAAGTTCTAATAGGTATTATGAAGCTATCACATTTATCAATCATAATCAAACAAGCACGAGCACATAAATCGAACTAAAACACATAAATATGATAAATTAGCTCATGAACATAAAGAACAAGTAAATAAACAAATGAGACACGTGATTTATTTTTCGAAGTTCGGATCCACCGATCCTACATCTCCGTTGAGGGAACCCCAAAGGGCTAGGTCTCTTTCAATCCTAATCCTCACCAAGTGCTCACCACCGTAAGCCTTAGTTTTTCACTAGAGTTACCTCTTCCCTTGTGAAGCTGAGACAGAACCTTCACAAACTTTCTCGGACACACCACAATCCTTGGTTGCTCACGAGCGACGCCTTGCCGTCTAAGAGATCTCAATCTTCAAGAATAACAAACATAATAATCGATTTGCTTGCTATGAACTCAAGTGCTCAAAGATTGAAATGAATCTCACCCACTCTTTCTCATAAATCTCTCAACCTAACTCATTAATCTTAACTAGATCTAACCAAATGTAGAGTGGAATGAACCTTAGAGGCTTTTGAATCTTGGAGGAAATGGGGGTGTCAAAACTCTCTCTCAAAAGAGAGGAGGAGGAGTTTATATAACCGTTACCCTCGAGCTAGCCGTTGGGGGCAAAAGATGAAGTGAAACCGGACCATCCGGACTTTTTTGAACGATCCGGGCTAAAACAGAACGATATTCTTGGACAATCCGGTTCAGTCCGAAGGATTCGGACCAAAACAAAACAAAAATCTCAGACAATCCGGTTATGTCTGGATGATCCAGACCTAGAGATCCCGGATGGTCCGGTTATATCCAGATCATCCGAAATTCCTAGGAGCAGTCTAGAAAAAAGGTCATAACTTTTGACTTCGAACTCCGTTTTTGATGATCTTAGATATTTTGGAAAGCTTATTCAAAGGGCTATCCAGATTATAGCTTTGGTTTCTCTCAAGATAGCAATGGGATATATCAATTTGAGCACCGAGACATATACAAATGCATCAACTTTGTATCCCTCTTAATAGTACGGCATTTCTATACTCAAATGCAAGTATAAAAGATTTATAACATTAGGAACACCCTCACATCATCTTGTTTCTTCACTTTTAAGGGACGATAAAGTTGAAACCATTTCATCATTGGGACTATTTACCTACATAAAACTAGTTGAACACGTTAGTCTTAAAATATTTATACCTTTATTTTGAGAAATGTTCACTTTAAATTTTGGCTTGGTGTAGGTCAACATATGAAGTGTGGATGCTTTCATATATTCAAGCCACTCGACATCCTTCAATACACGAAGTTTAAACTTGCTCTTCTCTTTATCATTTCTTGCATTCTTTGAATAAGTGATACAGATTACTCGTAGTTTTTTATGGACTTACATGGTTCATCGGTGTAAAGTTTATACTCGCTCTTCACCATCGCATTGGTCCTTCGGTGCTAAGCCTCTGTTTGCCCTTCACCCTTGCATGGTCCCTTATAGCCTAGTATCACTTGCCCTTAACCGTCTTGACATAGAAAACCACTTCGTATCCTGCATCTTTAATAAGTTCACTTAATTCTTATTAATCAATGATATAAATCACTTTACGCTTCATGATACTCAAGTTCTTGTCAATCGCCAACTTTAACTTGTATTTTTCATGTCTATCAATATATACATAACAAGCTTCTATGAATAATCTTCATGATTAACATTTCACTTGATTCTCAACATATAATCAATGGTATAAATCACTTTGTTCTTCACGATGCTTAGCTTCTTGTCAATCAATAACTTTAGATTGCATTTATCATATCCATCAATATATACTTAACAAGCTTCTTTCATCAAAACTTTCAGTTGAATATGACTTAAAATGCTACCAATCTTTATGATCAATATTTTACTTATTGATTCTCAACATATGAGCAATAAACCTTTTTGCTTGATGCCAAAATTTAACCTAACACACAAACTCATAAAAATAGTTAGTCCTTACATCCGTTGTCATGAATCACCAAAACTCAATATAACTCAAGGACCGAGATCTTTCAGAGGGGGTTTTTTCAATCTTCACATCAGAGAGGCTCTTACTTTTGGAAAAGCTTACACAAAGTGAAATTTTGGACAAGACAAGGGTGTGGATTTAAGCTAGGAGAAGGTTCTAGAGTGTCCTTCTGGCATTATGTATGGCTTGAAGATGTTCTTCTCAAAACTAATTTCCACAGATTATACAATATTTGTCACTCCCCCTCTGCCACAATTACAGAAGTGTTGGAAGAGAATGGTAGGGGGCAGCTTTTTAGAAGATCTTTAGGGGGAGAGGAAGTAGTGGAATGGGAGAATTTGAAGTTAATTATTGAAAATCTTGATTTGTCAGAAAACAAGGATGGAATGTGTTGGCTGATGGACAACAAGGGTTTTTCCACTAAATCACTTTACAGACTAATGACTATGAGAGGGGTAACTGATGTGAATGCCATGAGAATTTGGCATTGTGTTGTGCCGCTCAAAGTTAAAAATGTTGTGTGGTTAATGTTTAGGGGGCAAATCCAAGTTGGTGAGCAATTGAGGAGAAGGGGGTGGAAAGGGAACTCTGGATGTAAACGTGTCATCAAGTTAAAACTGTAGATCACTTAATGTTCCAATATCCTCCTTCTCATTTTCTTTGGTGTTTTATAAGAGATGCGTTAGAGTGGGATTTCACTCCAGTTAGTAGGGAGTCTTTTGGTGACATTCTGCAGAAGGTTAAGAATGCACCAATGAAGAAGAGTGTAATGCAAATTTTGGGGGCTGGGCACAAATGTAGCGACAACGTTATCTCTTTATTAGATTAATTGTATGTACAATAGTCTCATCATCCATCTACCTAACGAGATAATGTTCATGACCTAGAATTTTGATTGGCCTCCAAAAGAAAACCAAATCCCAGAGGATTCGTTTCTTAACCGAAACAACAATGTCAGTGTTACCATCTAAAACAGAGAATCATTCGTTGCAATGCTTATATAGTTATATTGTTCTTATATATATATAGTTATATTGTTCCTATAATAAATTACCATGTGAACAGAGTGCACTAGAGCACAACCTCACTCGCTTGTGTCACGACATACGTCACACTGATACATTATCCTATAGCAAATTTTTTCCATTCCATGAGAGAAAATTTGAGTACTAGATACAATATTTGGTGAAATCCTAAAGGTGTAAGCAGAAGTGGAACATGCCACATTTACAGAATCTGTGAGCCTGTTAGATTGAGAATTGAGATCATTTTGGCCCTGGCCAATGAAATGGCAGACCCATTGGACTGAGGCTGCTATTGTAATCATAATTTGACACTGGTGCTGAGTAAAGATGGCAATTTTATTCAATTACCTGCTTATCCGTGGGTAAAAACCTATTACCTGCTTATCCGTAGGTAAAAACCTATTAAGATCAAATATATTCAAAATTTTATACCCATGAGTATGATATTAGGTCATATTTGTTAGATTGATCAATTGATGTTAGATTCATACTAGGATATCTTAAGTTGTATTCCTGGTTTAGGACTCTAATCTTGAGTTGTCTTCATGACTTAGGACTCTAGTCCTAATAGGATTAGGACTCTATCTCTCTATGTATATATATGACTCTTGATCAATCAATATTATTATCGTGTTTATTGTATTCACCTTCAAGGTATCAGAGGCGGTCGCTCCTGCGTGACTCTCTGCCATCACTTCCGCATTTATTTTCTTCTTTCTTCTGGCGAGATTAATCTTTGTTCTTTGGCTGCCTACGCTCACCAGAACAGTCACGCGTTATCAAGCCGCTCGGTTGATCGACAGACGCGTTCCTTTTTTCCTTACCGTGTGGCCCTGTTGATCTTCTGGCACGTTCCTGATGGCCGACTCACCAATAGGTGGCACCAAAAGATCTCTCACTGATGATAGCTCCGATGGCAATGCAACACTGCTTCCTGCCGCAGGTGTCACTTTGCCCAATTTGGACAATGCTGACCGCTTGCTACAAATCAACGATGACCATGCTGAAGCGCTGGTTATCGTCAATCTTCATGCCCAAGCTATTTCTATCTCCAATATTCGGATTCTCGTCCCTATCGTTCTTGATACTGCATCACCAGGTTATTCAAAGTGGTGTGGACTTCATCTCATTAATCTTGGCAAGTATGCTCTTACTGCCCATGTGCTCTCCGATGAGATTTTTCCTAGAATTCTATCCTGGTATCGTATGGATTGTGTCGTCATATTTTGGCTCTATGCCACCATATCTCCCAACCTCTTCGAGATCGTGATGACCCTAGATTCTACCAGTCATTCTGTATGGCTTGCTCTTCAAGAGGAGTTCATCGGCAACAAGGAAACCAGGGCAATGATTCTTGACATAGAATTTCGTAATTTTGTTCAAGGTGATCTTCCTATATCCGATTATTGCCGCAAATTGAAGACCATGACTGATCAACTTGCTAATCTTGGTGAACATGTTCCCGATCAGACCCTGGTTCTCGCGGTTCTTCGAGGACTCAATGAACGTTATGCTCACATGGCTGCTCTTCTAAAATGGCAGAAACCATTTCCATCTTTTATTGATGTTCGCAATGATCTATTGCTTGAAGAAATTTCAGTGAAGCACAAGCCTGCATCTTCATCCACTGCTCTTATTACTTCTACACCGCACCCACCGTCTGCTCATGTACCAGCTCTAGGAGGTCTTCTGGGTGTGTCACAAGTATCATCATCATCTAGCAACATAACATTAGGCGGTAATCGACCAAATAATCATCGCCACCGAAAATCAAATAACAACAACACTGCCCCCGACAACAATTCTTATGCACGCGGTGGGACTCCTATTTCAGCAATCCCAGGTTGGCCCCCTTCTTTTCAGCATCCATGGGCTGGCCAAGTACAAGTATGGCCAAATTCTATTTTTCCTGCAGGCCGGCATCTTCCACCAGGTCCATCTCAGCAACTGCAGACACATGCTTTTCCTACTGCAAGTGCTCGCGTCCTAGGCCCAACGCCTCATGGGCCTCCATCGCAGAATAGCACACCATGGTCAGCAACACCACAGTGGGCTCTAGCACCCATGGCTTTAGCGCAACAGTGGACCCCCTCATCAACACTGGTTACTTCTCAGCAGTGGACTGCATCACCAGCCACACCTCCTGTTTAGGCCAGATGGGATCAATCAGCTTTGGCCAGCGCTTTTAATACTATGACTTCAAATCAACCGCCATCAACAAACTGGTACATGGATACAGGAGCTAGCGATCACTTAACATCAGACGCCGGTAACCTTGCTCAGTCATGTTCCCCTCATCTCACTATTACTCCTCAAATTATCGTTGGGAACGGTTCCACTATCCCTATTACTGTTACCGGCTCAACTTCTTTAGACACTCCTGCTCGTAATTTTCTTCTTCAGAATGTTCTTGTTACATCTCATATCATTAAGAACTTAATTTATGTTCATCGTTTTTGCATCGACAATCAGTGTTTTGTTGAATTTGATCCTTATGATCTTTCTGTGAAGGATCTTCGAACCAGGAGTGTGATCGCCAGGTGCAATAGTTCTAATGGCCTGTATCCCCTGCTTCCATCTTCAGTTTCTCTTCCACAAGCCTTTACTGCCTCCTCTGCACTATGGCATCGTCGATTAGGACACCTTGGACATGAAGCCTTATCTAAATTAGTTGCTTCTTCCTCCATTCCATGTAAACTTAGCCCCACTGAGTCTATATGTCATGCTTGTCAGTTAGGTCGTCATGTCCGTTTACCTTTTTCAGTCTATTACTCTCGTGCTACCAGAAATTTTGACTTAATCCATTGTGACCTTTGGACCTCCCTTGTATCTAGTGTCTCTGGTTATAAATATTATTTAGTCATTCTTGATGATCACTCTCATTTTACTTGGACCTTTCCCTTGCGTCTCAAGTACGACACCTTTTTAGCTATATCGTATTTCTTTGCCTTTGTCAAAACTTAGTTTGGCTCCACCATTAAAATTATACAATGCGATAATGGCCGTGAGTTAGATAACTCTTCTTCTTGTAATTTTTTCTTATGCATGGGGTCATTTTACGTATGTCTTGTCCATACACCTCTCAACAGAATGGTAGGATTGAGCGAATGATTCGTACCATAAATAACACTATGCGTACTCTTTTTCATCAAGCCAGTATGCCCCCTCCTATTGGGTCGAAGCCATTCATACCGCCACATATCTCTTTAATCGTCACCCTACCAAAACCCTGCATTTTTCAACTCCCTACAATGCCCTGTATGGCTCTTCCCCATCGTATTCTCATCTCTAGATTTTTGGTTGTCGATGCTATCCTAACCTTTATTCCAGTACACCCGATAAATTATCCCCTCGTTCCATATCACGCCTGGAAATTCTAACTATTTCCTTGTGATTTATTGTGCGGAAAGTCCCTCGTCTAGGAATCAGCCGAGACACACAATAGATAATTTATTGGACATCGAAAGCATTATTGTTCATGACGAAGTAAATAAAATACTTATTACAGAGGTGACATTAGAACCTCAAAACAATAATGATCAACATAAATAACTCCTAATAACTTTATTGATGCAGCGGTGACTCCACTCTACAGGCAGACTTGACTGGCCAACAGCTCAAAAGGCGTCACCTTCATCTTCGCTGACAAACTCCTCTTCTGGTGGTGGGGGAATACAAGGGTGAGTATTTTGAATACTCTGCAAGCCATCTAAGTGGAACAGTTATAATGCACAGGGAATACAAAGGATGGTATAATAGGGTTTATTTGCATAAACAGAGCATTAAAGAGAGATAGAATTTAAAAGGTAGTTCTAATTAAGTTGGAACCGTAAAACAATATTAATCCAATCACTGAATAACTCTTATCCAAAATCATTAGGCCCAAAAGAACCAACCAAACCACTCTAAGTAGAGCTATCTAGGTTGAACAGAAAGTAAAACAAGTTAATAATCATAGGACTAATCACGAGTGACCTTGCATTATCGCCCTTAACCGTGGGCATGGCTATTCGAATAGTTTTACTCTGATCAGATGTGCACAACTTTACCCACAAGACACAACCCTACAAAATGTCACCATGCACCTTAATACCACCACGGTACCTTAGAAAAGAGCTGTGATATGACCATCCACCTAGATCCTCTAAGCTTCACACCCTAGGACCTATCTATCCGATATACCCCTGGTGCTCCAATCCGAATAACAAAGACTTACTCAGTGCAGAACTATCGGCCATCTCAATGCTTCATCCAGGATCTCTAGGCTTCAGGTCATACCATTTCCTATGCTAGCTTGTGGTAGCGCGAGATTACATTGTAAAAGTAGCCCATGAACCGGTCCTTAAAGTGTCATGAGTACAACTAGCAGAACCACGGACCTTGTACTCACAACCCACCTTAGTCATATTTTAGTAGCATTTAATTCATGAACCAGTTCATTAACCACTAGTAATCACATAAGCCAATGTTAATATGAAAGTAGTATTTAACAACATGATGAAATGTGATACTAGTTTTTAAGCAGGGCTAAGTAATCCTAGGCATCCAGATAAATCATAGTAAAGATTCATACTAGTCAAGTTTAAATAATCCCTAGGTAGACAAGGAATAGGTAAATAATCAATACGGAAAATACAAGCAGGGTTATATCCTAATCCCGGTGATATTCTAAAATAAAATGCACTTTTGAATGAATAATAGCTTTAAAACATGGGTTCAACATGATCAATAGGGGAACTTGAATAACTTGCCTTGCTAGACATGGATGAAAATAGGCGACTCCTCGACGAAAACAGGCTCTTCAGGAACTTTGAAAACTAAACAGCGGTACAAGCAAACAATAATAAATTAAAATAGTACACACGCACATACATTCTATGTGTGAACATATTTTAAATGGGTAGACCTTATTTTTTAAAAAATTCTGCAATTTGAATGGTTAAATTCAGAGTTTGGATTAATTAGATATAAATTTTTGAAGTTTAAATAGGGTTCTGTTTGAATTCAGAAAATAAAAATGAATTATGACGCAATACTAAATTATTTTTCTAAAGGAAAATAAGATTTATTGCGTCAGCATAGGGGTTAACGTGAGCACAGTGGGTGAGGTCCACGTGGTAGCCACGTGGGCGATAGTGGTCGAGGTGGCGCTGATGCGACAGCCATGCAGCAATTAGGTCGGCACCACGCCAGGGCGACGACAGCGAGCGGCGGTGGCTCGGGACCCTAGGGTCAACGGCGGACGGTGGCGCGACGATTGGCGATGAGGGCAAGAACGCGATTAGGAAGAGACGGGGAACTCACCGGAGTCGACAGCGTAGGACGGCGGCAACAGGAGGCGGCCGGTGATGAGAGGGTGGCGGCTGGCCCATCGGGTCATCGGCGGGGAGGGGGCTCCGGCGATCGGCGGGGAGGGGGCTCCGATGGTCGGCGGTGATGGCAGAGGAGATGCCAAGGACCGACAGGTGATCGTGGTCATGAAGGAGGGGTCAGCGACAATGGCCGGGCTGTGAAACGATGGTCATCGGTGGCTGGAGCAGCGGCGGCGAGCGGCCGAATGCGGCGCACGACGCTACGACGATTGGTAGGGCTAGGGTTCGAGCTAGGAGGCAAAAACGGGAGACCGGAGCTCAGGGGTTGTATTTATATCTGTGGCCGGGGAGTTGGAGGTCGGTGTGGCGCCGACAATGGCGGGGCGGCCGTTGTGGCTTGTGTAGGCGGCATGAAGGTGGTTGCGGTGGTGGGCCGGGCTCCATTCCATGGGGGAAAGGCCCACGGTGGTGCGGGGAGCACAAATTCCAGCTCGGATTCGGCCCACAGCAATGACGACGGTGGCTTGCGCGCGGGGGATGCGACGGTGACGCGGCGTGGGCATGGCGGGAGGTTAGGGATGGACCCGACTAGTGGAGCCCACATGTCGATGGAGGAGCACGAACGCGGGCGTGGCTAGGCCTACAGGGCGTGCTAGGCCGGTGGAGCGGGAGCGGGTGGAGACGGGGGCGTGCGCGAGAATGGGCTGGTCAAAGGCCGGCCCAAGAGCGGGGCAGGCGAATGTTATTAAAAAAATCATTTATTATTTCTTTTTCTTTTAAAAGAGCTCTAAAAATTCAGAAAAATATATTTTTGATTCAGAAAAAATTCCTATAAAATTCTTTACATTTTTAGAGACTTTTTCAAAAATTTTGAGCGACATTTTATTTGCAAAAAAAATTTCCTCAAATTTTAATACTCAAACTTCTTTTCTTTTCAATTTTCTTTTTATGAAAAATTCTTTTTCCTTTTATTTTATTCATAGCTTTTAATACTTTTATATTTTGAAAATTTCAGGCCGTGACAAACCTACTCTCCTTAAATAGAATCTCGACCTCAAGATTCAGATGCGCTAGGAAAAAGATGTGGGTGGTTGGCTCTCAACTCATCTTCACGCTCCCAAGTAGCTTCGTCTTCTGAATGATTGCTCTACTGAACCTTGCAAAACTTTACCACTTTATTCCGGGTACTTCTCTCATTGACTTCCAGAATACAAATAGGTTTCTCCACATACGTCAAATCTTCTTGAAGTTCTATCTGCTCAACATCTGCCACTTCAGAGGGAACACAGACACTTTTTCAACCGGGACACATGAAACACATTATGAATATCCACCATAGATGGGGGTAACTCTAACTCATAGGCAACTTTATCCCTTTGACTGGTTATCTGATATGGTCCCACGAAACGTGGTGCTAACTTTCCCTTGGTCTGGAAATGACGAACTCCATAGAATGGGGTAACTTTGAGGTATACAAAATCTCTTTTCTCAAAACTGAGGTCTCGACGACGATTGTCGGCATAACTCTTCTGTCTGAACTGAGCAATCCTCAAACAGTCTTGAATAATTTTGACTTTACTTTTAGCTTCTTTCATAATATCAGTGCCAAAGACTTAGGTTTCACCCACTTGATCCCAAAACAACGGCGTTCTACACTTTCTCCCATACAAAGCTTCAAACAGGAACATATGAAGACTAACTTGATAACTGTTATTATAAGAGAACTCAGCGTAAGGTAAGTTCTTATCCAATGATCCTCTGAAATCTAGAGCGCAGACTCTCAACATATCTTTTAGAATCTAATTCACTCTTTCTGTCTAGCCATCAGTCTGGGATGATAAGTTATACTAAACTTCAGACGGGTACCCAATTCTTCTTGCAACTTTTGCCAAAACATAGAAGTGAACTGACTTCATCTGTCTGATACTATCCTTTTAGAAACTCCGTGCAAACAAATAATCCTAACCATGTATAGCTCCGCTAACTGACTGCTGCGGTAGGTTGTCTTGACTGGTATAAAGTGAGCCACTTTCGTTAGACGATCAATAATAACCCAAATAGAATCATACCCTAAGATTGTTCTTGGCAATCCGGTTATAAAATCTATTCCGATTTCTTCTCATTTCCATTCAGGCACTCGCAAAGGCTGAAGTAAACCTGTAGGTCTCTGATGTTCTGCCTTCACTTTCTAGTATACATCACATAGGGGTACATACTCTGCTACTTCACGACGCATACTAGGCCACCGAAATTTTTCTCGAATGTCTTGATACATCTTAGTACTCCCGGGATGAATAGAGCACTGGGCTCATGGGCTTCATGAAGTATGAGATCCTTCAACTCCTTCTTATCAGGTACAGATATACGATGGTTATGCCATAGGGTACCTTGCTCATCCTCGATGAACTCACAAGCTTTTCCTTGCTTCATATTCTCCTTGGTCTTCAGAATATAAGGATCATCCACTTGCGCTTTACGAATTTGTTCTAATAGCGAAGGCTAAGCTTCTAAGTATGCTAGAAAACCACTTGGAACAACACTTAAACTCAACTTTTCAAACTCTTGGAGCAACTCCAATGATACTTCCTCAACTAAAATAGCATTCCCATAGGTCTTATGAATAAGAGCATCTGCTACTACATTAGCTTTACCAGGGTGATACTGAATGCTGACATCATAATTCTTGACAAACTCGAGCCATCTTCTTTGACGAAGGTTCAAATCCGGTTGAGTGAAGATATACTTCAAACTCTTATGATCCATAAAGAGTTCTGTATGATTACCGATGAGATAATGACACCAAATCTTTAGAGCATGAACCACTGAAGCCATCTCTAAATCATGGGTCGGATAATTCAACTCATGAGGTCTTAATTGCCGAGAAGTATAGGCAACTACTTTACCTTCTTGCATCAACACACATCCTAAACCTTGACGAGATGCATCACAGTATACATGACAATCTCCTTTAGGATCTGGCAGAATTAGCACTAGGGCTGACACTAGTCTCTTCTTCAACTCTTTAAAATTGTCCTCACACTCAGGTGACCAAACAAATTTCTCATTCTTCTGTAACAACTTGGTCATAGGCTTAGCTATTTTGAAGAAATTCTAAATGAACCGATGGTAATAACCCACAAGTCCTAAGAAACTCCTTATCTCCATAGTGTTCTAAGGCTGCAACCAATCAGTAACAGCTTTAACTATACTGGGATCAATGGCAACTCCTGACGCAGAAATAATATGACCCAAGAAACTTCACTTCCTTCAACCAAAACTCACACTTAGCTAACTTGGCGTACAGCTGGTGCTCCCTTATCTTCTGAGAGGCTAGGTGTAAATGCGCTATATGATCTTCCTCCGTCTTGGAATAGATAAGAATGTCATCAATGAATACCACAACAAACTTATCTAGGTACTCCATAAACACACTGTTCATCAAATTCATGAAGAAAGCAGGGGAATTTATCAATCCAAAAGACATCACCAGATACTCAAACAATCCATAGCGGGTTGTAAAAGCAGTCTTGAGGATATCTTCTTCTCGAATTCTCAACTGATGGTATCCTGACCGAAGATTTATCTTAGAAAATACTGAGGCTCCTTGTAATTGATCAAACAAATCATCAATACGGGGAAGAGGGTACTTATTCTTGATAGATCATGATCTCATTTAAAGCTCTATAATCTACACACATATTCTCTTGGATTTGTCCTTCTTCTCCATGAATAAAACTGGGGCTCCCCAAGGTGAAGTGCTTGGATGAATGTATCCTTTCTCTAGCAATTCTTCCACTTGTTTTTTTAACTTCAGCTAACTCATTTGGGGCCATCCAATACGGTGTCTTATGAATTGGGGCTGCACCGAGAGCTAGATCAATCTTGAACTCAATGTCTCTCTTGGGTGGCATACCCGGCAACTCTTTTGAAAAGACATCAGGATACACTTGCACCACATGTATCTCTTCAATCTGAACTTCATTCAACATGATCTTCAAACCAGATGGGTTCGGGTTATGGAAAGTGATGGTTTGACCAAGGTGATTGGTTACGGTGACTTCTCTAGTTGTGCACTTAATCTCACCCTCATGTTTCACTAACTAACCTATTTCCAAAATGACTCTAGGTCTTTGGATCCTATCAAGATTAGGTTGGCTAAGAAAGGGACACCAAGAATCTCAATAGTTATCAGAGGACTAAAGAGAGAAGTAGACATCTGGTGACCAAGGGTACAGATGACTAATGAATGGGTAGGGATTTGACAGCCAAGCCATTTTTTCTACAAAACTCTTTGATATGAAAGAATGAGTTGCACCGGAATCAAAAAGTACTGTTGCAAGTATTGAGTTAACAGGGAACGTATCCAATACTACATCAGGGGCAGCTTGAGCTTCTTTAGCGGTGACATGATTCACTATTGCCTTGACTTATCCAGCTGGGGCTTGGTTCGAGGATGCTGCGGCTCTACTCAGACGCTTGGGCTCTGGACACCTATCAGAATAGTGATCAGGCTTGTAGCAATTGAAGCACACCACTGGCTTTCCATTCTTGTCCTTCAAAGGAATTTGATTTGCACTAGTGACTTGAGCAGGGCGAAGTCTATTAGGGCGGTACACTTGAGGTGCACCACTAGTGTTTCCACTCCTACTAGCAGCATAAAACTAACGAGGATGATTAGCCTGAGCATTGGGTCCTTCAGACTGTTGTTACTATGGCACCATCATATAACGAGGCTTCTGATTGTTGGCCTATTGATTCTACACCATTCTGTGCTTCCTAGACTTTATCCTGTTATGCTGATCCTCTTGACAAATCGATTTATCATCCAACTTCTAAAAATCAACATAATCCCTAAAAATCAGATGAATGGCCAGTTCATCATTCAGACCACCAAGGAACTTCTCCTGACGCTCAGCATCTGACTTAACATCTTCAGGGGTATAACGAGCCAAGTGATTAAACTCATGAAGATATCTAGTGACAGAATGATTTCCTTGTGTGATGGCATGAAATTCCCACTTCTTTAGAGCCACAAGTCCATTAGGAACATGGGCCTTCCTGAAACCAGCTAAAAAATCTGCTCAAGTAATCTCGATTCCATCAGCTTTGTTTTCCTTAAAATGACTCCACCACTTTCCTGCTGGACCTTAAAGTTAGTGAGATGCAAAGGCAACCTTCTCCTGATCAGTGCACTGTAGAACTTTTAGCTTTTTTCTCAATAGTGAATAGCCAGTCACTAGCCTCCACCGGGTTGATAGTGCTAGAGAAAATAGGCGGCCTCGCATGGAGAAACTCTGACAACTTGTTCTAAACTAGAACAGGTACAGGTGGGGGTTGAACAGGCGGAGCATGCTGTTGAGCATTCATCTCAGTCATTAATATAGCCATGAGTTGATTTTGATTGGCAAGCACTTGGACCAAGGTGGGGTTCTCTGGCATGGAAAGAGGGAGATGGGGCTACTGCTGCTGGACTGTCCATTGTTGGCTCCAGTTGCTTCATCCATTCCGTCCTAGGAATTGACGCGACGAGTTTGCACCATCTTGCTGAAGAGAATAAACGGGAGAAGGGATAGGCATGATTTAGAAAAGAAAAGAGACAAGAGAAAACATCTTATAATAATCTAAAATTCATTGCAATTTTTATTAGACTCCAGAAGAAACTCCTAAGTGCAGATGTATCACAGAAGGCCAATACAAACCACATACTACAGACAAGCAAAGCTAATAAACATTTAGCCTAATCAAAGCAAACGTCTAACACAACGTACTAAAGGGACATAGGGACACTAAGGACTAGGCTCCTCGGAAGCTGGATCAAAAGAAAACTCTGATTCTTCTGGATCACTCTCCTCCATGACTCCGTCTTCCTCATCATCTTCACCCTCATCACTCTCAATGACAATGATCTCGTCTTCACGCATTCTCCAGATCACTTGTACTCTAGGCGGCATCTGAACTCGCTTCCTTGTAGCGTGACGGATCCTGGGACCTCCGGGTGATGACTCTCCCTTTAGCTCAGCAAGCTCCTTCTTTAGCGCATCCACTTGATTCTGCAACTGACAGATAATCTGATGGTTCTGATTCTCTTGCTCATGTGCTCCAACGAGGGAATCCTTATGGCAGTCATCCATCGCCTTCATCATGTTCACTATCCTGACCATAGTGGCACTATCTTCTTCACCAGTGGGCAGGTACTCTGCATAATCATCACGATGAGTCTTCCTCAGATGGTATCTGTACTCTGATACTGATAACTTAGCTGCAAAGTAATCACGAAGCTCTCCAATAGCAGAATAAGCAACTTCCTAGCAAGCATGAGCAAAACTCCTTCCTTCGGCTTCTACTATCATTGAAGGGATAGTCTCTCTTTTGCTCTTGATGAAAACACCCACTTGTAGCATTCTAGGGGAAACTGACATGACTTGAGAATAGATGGGAACCTTCTGATATCCACAGAAAAATGACATATGCCTCAACTCCTTAACAAAGTCTTTCATTCTAAAAGGCCTTAGGGGCTGGGATCCTTCGGCGGACATCTAAAAAGAACAGATTAAAATAAAATCAGTACCACTTTTCTAGAAAAGAAGCACCCTTTTGAAGCAAGAAGAAAAGAAGAGAGGAGTAGCATAACTATAAAATAGTTTTCAGCTCCTAAGGTTAAATCATTTATCCATTCCTACAGTCAAGGTAGCTCTGATACCAACTTGTCACGCACGAAAATTCCAACCATTTCCTTGTAACTTATTGTGCGGAAAGTCCCTCATCTAGGAATCAGCCGTGACACACAATAGACAATTTATTGGACATCGAAAGCATTATTGTTCACGACGAAGTAAATAAAGTACTTATTACAGAGGTGGCATTGGAATCTCAAAATAATAATGATCAACATAAACATAAACAATTTTTAATAACTTTATTGACGCAGCGGTGACTCTACTTCACTGGCAGACTTGACTGGGCAACAGCTTAAAAGGCGCCACCTTCATCTTCGCTGACGAACTCCTCTTTTAGTGGTGGGGGAATGCAAGGGTGAATATTTTGAATACTCCGCAAGCCATCCAAGTGGAACATTTGTAATACACAGGGGATACAAAGGATGGTATAATAGGGTTTATTTACATAAACAGAGCATTAATGAGTGATAGAATTTCCTAATTAAGTTGGACCCTTAAAACAACATTAATCCAATCACTGAATAACTCTTACCCAAAGTCATCAGGCCCAAGAGAACCAACCAAACCACTCTAACCAGAGCTATTCAGGTTGAACAGAAAGTAAAACAGGTTAATTAAATAATCATGGGACTAATCATGAGTGACCTTGTATTATCGCCCTTAACCGTGGGTACGGCTATTCGAATAGTTTTACTCTGATCAGAGGTGCACAACTTTACCCACAAGACCCAGCCCTACAACATATCACCATGCACCTCAATAGCACCACGGTACCTTAGAAAAGAGCTATGATATGACCATCCACCTAGATCCTCTAAGCTTTACACCCTAGGACTCATCTACCCGATATACCCTTGGCACTCCAATCTGAATAGCAAAGATTTACCCAGTGCAGAACTATCGGCCATCTCAATGCTTCACCCAGGATCTCTAAGCTTCAGGTCATACCATTTCCCATGCTGGCTTGTGGTAGCGCGAGATTACATTGCAAAAGTGGCCCATGAACCAGTCCTTAAAGTGTCATGAATACAACTAGCAGAACCATGGACCTTATACTCACAACCCACCTTAGTCATATTTTAGTAGTATTTAATCCATGAACCCGTTCATTAACCACTAGTAATCATATAAGCCAACGTTAATATAAAAGTAGTATTTAACAGCATGATAAAATATGATACTAGTTTCTAAGCAGAGCTAAGCAATACTAGGCATCTAAATAAATCATAGTAAAGATTCATACTGGTCAAATTTAAATAATCCCTAGGTAGACAACGAATATGTAAATAATCAACACGGTGCAATATAAGCAGGGTTATATCCCAAACCCGGTGGCATTCTAAAATAAAATGCACTTTTGAATGAATAATTGTTGGGACATGGGGAGGTTACGCTAGCCGATAATTTTAAATTTTTAACCCCGTTGGCCCAGGAACCCATGCGCGTGAGGGATCATGGATCGTTACCTTCTAACGGGAGACGCGCTAGTGCAGCGGAAGAAGATTTGAGGAAGCGCGTCCTCGCTCGTTCCCTCCTTGCCTCGCCCGCTCGTCGGCGACTAAGTCGATGAAGCCTAGCGATCTTCACACGAAGAAGACGACGACTACTGCTGTTCGAGCAGCACCTCCACGAAGTCCACACGTACAGGGACGGAAACACTACACGCCGGCGTGCTAGCACCACTCGTGAAGTTTCTAGGGTTTGATCACAACCTTTGTGATCAATTGGGAGAGAGGAGAGGTGGCGGCTAGGGCTAGGGTAGAGCAATAGCAGCAGCCCCTTGCGTGCCACCCTCTCCTCCTTTATATAGTGCCCAGCATGGGCCTTTTAATCTGAATTAAAAGCCCAACAGATCTAATCTGCGCACCCTGGAACTTCTGGCTATAGCCGGAACTTCCGGTCATCGAAACTTCTGGATCCTATCTGGAACTTTCGAAATTACCCTTTTGTATCGAATTAATTCAGGTCCGGAACTTTCGGTTACAACTGGAACTTCCGAAACAGACCTTCTGTATCGAATTAATTCCAAACCCAGAACTTCCGGTTACAGCCGGAACTTCTGAAACAGACCTTCTGTATCGAATTAATTCCGACCCGGAACTTCCTGTTCGTCTAGAACCCAGAACTTCTGGCTACAGCCGGAACTTCCGGTTCGTCTAGAAGACCGAACCCTGGGGCTGGCCCAGAACTTCCGATCCCATCGGATATTCTGGATGCTTCAGAACCCAGAACTTCCGGCTGCAGCCGGAACTTCCGGTTCCCCTAGAATTTTCTTGGGCACAATTTCATCAATCTCCCACTTGCACAAGAACCAATTCTTTGCAATATTTGAATCCATCCCCTTAAGTGTGTGACCCGATAGGTTCATACACAAACGGCCGCTACCCGAAAACCATTTCTGAATCGCCAATCAATAGCGGTACCTAGCAGCACATATTGACCCCCGAATGTATACAAAGGCAAAATCATATTTCCAGAACCTTGATGCACTCAAGCACCAGTCCCTTTACCACACGACGTTAGTCAAGCTTAAGGCGAGATACGTGCCACCCTTGTTGGATAGCTCGACATTTCACTCGATCAAGTAGTGGATTCAATCATGACTGACTCTTTAGTCATAGTGGCATGGCCATGCACTTTTCCAATCCGACTACCTCGAGGGGCCCAGAGACGTCTCTCCCGTTACTAGGAGGGGCAAATTCCATCTTGACCGCTCACATCCCACGGCATGTTTCATAACACACCTGTAAGTAACCTTTATAGCTACCCAGTTACGGAATAGCGTTTGGAAACCACTAAGTGCACTACTACACATTCTGGAATCAAATTACGATCTCAGGTCTAAGGACTCTGCAGGTACACTATTTGAGAACAACTGATGGCACATCATGATAACAATCCCAGCAGTATCTCAAAGTGGGTCAATCCAACACCATGTTCACTAACATGTGTCCACATCACTGATTTGACATCTC
>KE373101.1:851032-864555 GCA_000418225.1 Zizania latifolia
GGTAGATTGACGGTTTTGAGCCGAAACCGACAAAGCGTCTGCCGCCTCCACACCGTGCACCCGGATTGGACCCGTTCCGACCCCGCGGCTCTTCAGCCCGGCGATCGAACGTCCGTGTACCTGAGTCGCACCGGTCAATACCACGACGGATCCCGTTTCCCTCGCTGCTTCAGCTCCACGCACCCGGATTGGACCGGTACACCTTCGCGACCCCTCTGTTCGACCGACATCCGTCCGTGTACCTGAGTCACGTGCGAACTCCATCACGGTCGAGGCTTCTTCATCTCTTCATTCCTTCATCACGTCTTCTTTTCTCCGTTGACAATCACTCATCATCCCCATGGTATACACCATGGCTCCTCAATAATATTGATATCATTGCTTATGAGACTAACATGAATAAAATAGAGGTCCTTAGAAAAGAAAATAGGAGGCTTGGCATCTTGGTAAGCTACAGGTGCATGAAAGCCTACAAATCCAAGGACGCCGTATTGAAGACCATCAATGCCCAAAGCAATATCGAGAAGCATGGGCTTGGCTATCACCCAAATGAAACCAAGCTCACTCTTAAAAGAAAAAACAAGGGTAAAGAGGTAACTGAGTTTGTGAGAGAAGACTAAGCTCCCAAGAAGATAAATAACAAGCCTTATGCCTTATAAGCCACTTTCTATGCCTCATTTGATTAAAAGGAACCACTAGGGTAAGGTGGTTGCTCAATTTATAGGAAATAAAAATGAAAAACCATCAAGATATTTATGGATTCCTAAAGTGCTTGTGACTAACGTTGAAGGACCCAAGAAGGTTTGGGTACCTAAAATAAAGACCTAATTCTCTTGTAGGAATATTTCTTTGGTGGGTTAAGTTGGGTGATGGATAGTGGATGTACCCGTCATATGACCGGAGAGAAAAGTATGTTCATCTCCTTCGAGCCAAATAAAAATCAACACGAAACCATTGTGTTTGGTGACAATGGAAAAGGAGAGGTAATGGGTGTAGGTAAAACTGCTCTCTCAAATGATTTCTCAATTTCAAATGTTCTTTTAGTTGAGTCTTTGAGTTATAATTTGTTTTCCATTTCACAATTATGTGAGATGGGGTATAATTGTCTCTTTTCTAATGAGGGTGTGACCGTTTTGAGAAGAAGTGACAATTTTGTGGCATTCACAGGTAGGTTGAAGGAAAAACTCTATCTAGTTGATTTTGCACTAGATAAGGTTGAACCTAAAACTTGCCTTGTGGCCAAATCTAGCATGAGTTGGTTATGGCATCGATGACTAGCTCATGTTGGTATGAGGAACTTGTCAAAACTTCCCAAAGGGTACCATATTCTAGAACTAACAAATGTTCTATTTGAGAAAGATAGGTTGTGTAGCGCGTGTCAAGCCGTAAAGCAAGTTGGAGCGCCACACACCACAAAGAATATTATGACAATGAGAAGGCCACTTGATCTCTTACACATAGATCTATTTGGACCCGTGGCCTATTTAAGTATCGGCGGTAACAAATACGGTTTTGTTATTGTTGATGACTATTCTTGTTTCACTTGGGTATTCTTTTTACATGACAAAAGCGAAACACAAGGTGTCTTCAAGAGTTTTGCAAGAAGAACCCAAAATAAATATGAAGTCAAAATTAAGAAAGTAAGAAGTGATAATGGGAGTGAATTCAAAAACACTCAAATTGAAGACTTTCTTGATGGAGAAGGCATCAAACACGAGTTCTCTACTCCATATGATCCACCTCAAAATGGAGTAGTGGAATGGAAGAATCGTACATTGGTGGAGGCAGCAAGGACAATGCTTGATGAGTAGAAGACTTTAGACATCTTTTGGGTCGAAGCAATCAATACCGCATGCCATGCGATCAACCGTCTCTACCTCCACAAGATACTCAAAAAGACGGCATAAAAACTCCTAACCGGTAACAAACCTAACGTTTCATACTTTAGAGTTTTTGAGAGTAAGTGTTTTATCTTGTGTAAGTAGTCAAGAAGTTCTAAGTTTGCCTCTAAGGTAGATGAAGGGTTCTTGGTTGGTTATGAGTCAAATGCACATGCCTACCATGTATTCAACAAAACCTCAAGTATTGTTGAAGTCACTAGGGATGTGACATTTGATAAAACTAATGGCTTTCAAGTAGAGCAAGTTGATCCAAGTGTAGTAGGCGAAGAAGAACCTCCATGTGAAGCAATCAAGAATATGCAAATTGGAGATATAAGACCAAGAAAACAAGCGCCTACGGATCAACAAGAATCTCAAGTTAAAGAGAGTCAAACCAAAGAGACTCAAGAGCAATAGGTGTTGGATAAAGATCAAGAAATCTAAGAAGAGATTGTTCAACAACCCGTACAATACCCAAGAGTCCACCAAAGCATTCAAGAGATCATCCAGTGGACAATATCCTTAGAGACATATAAAGAGGGGTAACTACTCGTTCATATATTGTAAATTTTTATGAATGTTATTCTTTTGTGTCTTCTTTAGAACCTCTAAGGATAGAAGAAGCTCTTAAGGACATGGATTGGGTGATGGCTATGCAAAAAGAGCTCAACAACTTTAAGAGAAACAAAGTTTGGAAGTTAGTGGAAAGACCAAAGCAAAACGTGATCGGCACCAAATAGGTCTTCCGCAACAAGTAAGACGAGCACGGCATAGTCACAAGGAACAAAGCGACGATGGTTGCTCAAGGCTTCATGCAAATCAAAAGTTTGGACTTTGGTGAGACTTATGCTCCCGTTGCTAGGCTAAAATCAATTCGAATTTTATTAGCCTATGCAACTTACCATGATTTCAAGCTATATCAAATGGACGTGAAAAATACCTTCTTGAATGGACCAATTTCCGAATTGGTATATATGGAGCAATCACTCGGCTTCGAAGATCTCAAGTAACCCAACCACGTGTTCAAGCTCTAAAAGGCGCTCTATGGCCTTAAGCATGCTCCTAGAGTATGGTATGAATACCTTAGGGATTTTCTCATAAAAAAATTATTTGAAATAGACAAAGCTAATCCTACTCTCTTTATTAAGCGCTTCAATAATAATTTTTTTGTTTGGCAAATATATGTCGATAACATTATATTTGGTTCTACTAATAAAGACTTTTGTGAAGAGTTTAGTAGGATTATGACTAAGAGGTTTGAGATGGCGATGATGGATAAGTTAAAGTTCTTTTTGAGATTTCAAATCAAGCAACTCAAAGAAGGTTTATTTATTTGTCAAACGAAGTACATTAAGGATATGCTAAAGAAGTTTTGACATGGAAAGTGCCAAGCCCATCAAGACACCCATGCAAACCAATGACCATCTTAACTTAAATCAAGAAGGAACCGATGTCGACCAAAAGGTATACCGTTACATGATAGGTTCTTTATTGTATTTATGTGCATCTAGGCCGAATATAATACTTAGTGTTTGCATGTGTGCAAGATTTCAAACTGTACCAAAAGATATTCATTTGGTTGCCATTAAGAGAATCTTGAGATATTTGGTTCACACTCCAAACCTAGGACTTTGGTATCCGAAAGGCTCAACCTTTGATCTAATTAGATATTTAGACTCTGATTATGCCGGTTGCAAAGTAGATAGGAAAAAAACCATCGGGACTTGCCAATTTCTTGGAAGATCTCTTGTTTCATGGACTTCCAAGAAACAAAACTTGTTGTGCTTAACTCCTTTGGATGAAACAAACCTTGAAAGACTTTAGGCACGACGTCACCAAAATCCTATTATTATGTGACAATGAGAGCGCCATCAAAATAGCCAACAACACTATCTAACACTCAAGAACCAAATATATTGACATTCACCACCATTTCTTGAGAGATCACGAGATCAAGGGAGATATTAGCCTAAACCATGTGAGAACCAAAAAATAAATCACCGATATATTTACCAAGCCTCTAGATGAGCAACGGATTCGTGAGTTAAGAAATGAGCTAAATATCCTTGATTTTCGAAACATTGTTTGATGAACTTGCATAGAGAAGTGCCCATGTTAAAAATGGAAAGGTAAAATTAATTGCCTTCCTTCTTATGTATTGGGTCAGATTTTAAATAAACATGCAAAAACTTCACTCTCATGAATATGAAACAATTTCATGTTATATTTATGTTTAAAATGCAATGCCATGATGAAATCATGCTTATGAGTAATGCCATGATGAATTTATGATTAAACATGTCTTTCCATGTTATATTTATGTTCATACATGTCTTAACATGTTTGTGGTGAAATATTATTGCTAAGTCAAAAAGTTCATAGTATGTGTCATCCTTGAATTCTAAGTTAGTAGTGAGTTCTGGAGGGCCCGGAAGTTTCGACTAAACCCAGAAGTTCCGGACCTAGGCTTGTTTTGAAGTTTCTAGAGCAGTCGGAAGTTCCAACTCCAACCAGAAATTCTGGGTCGCCCAGAATGTCTAGAAGTTCTGGATCAATTCGGAAGTTCTGGGCTAGACTTATAAATAAGCCCAGGCCACGCCCTTCTCTCACTTCACCCTTTTCTCCATTCGGTTCCCCCAACTCCTACTCACGGTTCCTCTGGCCATTCTTCAAATCCAACCGTGGGAATCACGTGAGCTCTCGAGGGGGAGTCCAGGACCCTTCCGAGATCGTTGGTCCATCCTTCATTTCATCGATTTTCTCCATCTTTGAGGTATTTGGTTGAAACTCTAGATTGGTGATTTCTTTCTAGTTAGCGGTTGAAATTCATTTTTTTAATTAGCTAGAGATGCTCCTAGTGACCTAGTTTAGATGTACCCTAGATATATTTTCGAGATCGCATGATTTTGATTTTGTGGAGCCCGAAAGTTCTGAATCCATTCAGAAGTTCCGGGTCCCGGAAGTTCCGGGTTAGGCTTCATTCTAAATTTTAGTTCTAAATTCAATCCTTTCCTCGTTGCAGTATCCATCATGTCTGAAGGAAGGCAAAAGAAGTCCCGTCATAATCCCAAGAAGCCACCCAACTCCGATGATGGGAGTGACTCCCCGACACCTCCGCAAATGTTGCCGGGTGGGTCGCCTCCATCTGGAAGGAGGCATGTCAAGCGGACTACAACAAGAGGCCCTCACTCTGGGATCGGGCTACCTCCAAGCGGGATCCAGTCCACCCCTCACCAAAGGGTGGGCTCGAGCAGCCAGCAAAAGGGAAAGCATCGCCACTAGGTCGTCTAGTGATGATGTTCTCACCTTGAAGAGGCAGAAAGTGATGGAAGCTCATAGAGTCTCTAGGTCCACTCCAAGAACCTAGGTGGTCTATCTCCATTACGTCTCTTGGGCGGGCAAGGAAAGGATCCAAGATCGAAGGATCTATGAGAGGGATGCATCTGACTATCGTTTTGACATTAGTTTTTAACAAGACTACTACCAAAGTGTGATGCTCCCAAAGAGGTCACCAGTGGGTGAGATGAAATGGATCAACTGGGCTGTAATGAAGAAGATGAACTCCTTAGTTTTCAATCAAGTGATCCGTGTCTACCGAGCGAAGAACCTCTATGCCCTCTTGGAGATGCAGCGGAACTGGTATGAGGAGACAATATGCCAGTTCTACTCTACCCTCTTTCAGACAGTTGAGGATGAAGTCTCAACATTTCACTGGATGTTAGAGGGGAACGAGTTTGAGGTGTCTCTTCCAGATTTTGCCATCATTCTTGGTCTTGAGGGTGATGATCTCAACCATCACTGCCTGGATCAAGAACTGACTCTAGAGGCAGACCACACTCCATACCTATATCAGCTGGGCAACCATCATGCGGGATCGACCAAGAGCCTCTAGCCCTTCTACGAGGTCTTGAACAATATGTCCAGGAAGACGCTTTTGCCCAAGGTTGGAGATGCCACCTCGCTGCTATCCTACGCAAGGAACCTGCTGAGTGCCATGAGGGAGGACCAGCCTCCTTTCAGCGTAACACACTTCCTATGGAACGAGATCTACATCTGTTCGGTCTTACCGGAGAAGAGCTATGTGTACGTCTCGTACATATAGCTAGTGATCGACCGAATCACCCGACTCCGGATGGTCCATGAGGTGGAGCATCGAGGCTTCACTCCACGGGTGCCCAAGACTCCAACGCCTAGTCAGCCCTCGGCAGCAGCAGTAGCTCCTCCTTAGCAGCTTCAGGACCTAGCGGCTCTAGGCGCGCTCCTCCTACCCATAGGGGCGAGCACCGGCCCAGCCCCTCTTCTTCTCCAATGAAGAATATGATGTCGCTAATATTCAAGATGTGCCGCAATCTCACTGTGGCTGAATAGCAGCGTAGGGAGGACGATGAGAGGAAGAGCCGAGCAATCAATTTGCTCCTTTAGTAGTCAGGGCATCCTCCTATGGAGCCCTTGCCTGTTCCTGAGGAGGTCTTTGACCCCACCTTAGGAGCCGACTGTACCAATGACCTTTACTCATACTTCTTCAGAGCAAAGGGTTCGGGATCCCAGCAGCAGCCTCCTTACTAGGCGTCTTCATCTTCCAAAGACACCGAGAAGGATGATGAGAGTGAGGATGACTCCGAGTAAGCCTTCCTGCAATTTCTCTCTTTTTGGTGTCCTTGATGCCAAAGGGGAAGAAATATGTCAAAGAAGTCATCAAGTCGTCGTGTCCTAGTTTTAGCAATCTACTTTTGATTCTAAAGTTGTAATCCATGTCATGAACAATTTGGCTTGTAATGGTGTTTTAACACATTATCTCTTTTATATGACATTGATGTAACGAACAATATGGATGTTTTAAGTTTAATGTATAATTAAGTTCACTTTGCTCATACTGTGATATCTTGTGAATCATTTTGCTCAAATTGTGAAATATTGTGAAATTCTACGATATGTTTATGTGATGCCCTAAATGTAAGAAATGCCTTATTTGTTATTGCTGAACTATTGCATGCATTTAGGGAGAGATATAATATCAAAATTTTATCTCTTATGTAATTTAAATTCCTTCTTTGATCATGTTGTCATCGATAACCAAAAAGGGGAGATTAAAAGTGCATCTTGATGCATCTAGGCTCCTAATTAATTTTTGTGTATTAATGATAATAGTGATCAAAAGCTACTAATCGTATTGCTGAGATGAATGTAGAAATTTCAAGAAAAGCGGCGTTACAATTGAAATAAAATTGGAGAAAAGCTCCGTTTAGTCCAAAATAGGCTCAAAGGCGCAAAATAAAAAAATACATATAAATTTGAGTCTAGGACTGTCGTACTATAAAGAGGGATACGTTGAAAGTTGTTCTAAAACTTTGTGCTCAAAGAAAACTTTTTTGAAAGCGTTTTGGATTGATTCAAACTCATTTCAGAATTTTCCAGCATGCCCGGAACTTCTGGTTTAGTCCGGAACTTCTGAAAACATGGTTCTGTTTCCGAGTTTTTATTGGCCCGGAACTTCCGGCTCTGTCTGGAACTTCTGAAAAACTAGTTCTGTATCGATTTATTTTTATTCCCGAAACTTTCGATTAAACCCGGAACTTTCGAAAAAGTTATTTTGTATGGAATTATTTTTGGCCCGAAACTTTCAGCTGAATCCGGAACTTCCGGACTGATCCAGAACATCCGGGTTTTGAACCCTGGAACATCCAGATTGATCCGGAACTTCCGGATAAACAGTTGCAAAATATCTTTCAAACGGTTACTTTTTCTATGAGGGGTATAAATACCCCTCATCTCATTTTGACAGTAGAACTCTTGAGCTTCATTCAAAAACACATCCAAACTCTCTCCAAGCTAGATCTTGTTTAAATCTTTGAGATTCCACTTGAGAGTGCAACACAAATCTTCTAGTAATTTTCTTGCTCCATCTTTTGGGAAGATTTTGTGTGGTTGAGTTCATTGATTTCCTTGAAAAATCTTGAGCACAAAGATTTGAGCCTATAAATCTTTCAATGGATTTGTTACTCTTGGAGGTGCTACCTCCTAGACGGGTAGGCGTCAATCCGCGAGCACCCAAAGCATTTGTGGTGTGCCCGGTAAAATTTGTACAAGCTCTACCTTAGCTTTGATAAGGTAACTAGTGAAAATCCAAGCTTAACTTCGGTTAAGGTTTGGTGAGAAAAATGGTTAAAAGAGACCTAGCATTTTAGGATCCCTCAATAGAGACGTAGGATCGATGGATCCAAACTCCGGAAAATAATTTTATTGTGTTCATCGTGTTCTTGCTAGCTCATATTTTCATATTGCTTGATCTACCTGCTAGCTAGTTTACTAAACATATTCCTGTGTAAAAGTTGTAGCTAACAACCTTACTCATACTTGTATTTATTTAGATTGTTAGCTAAACTAAATTTCATATCTGTTCAGTGATTTTCTGGTCTGCCCGGAACTTTCAGTTCAACCCGGAACTTTCGAACCCCCAGAAGTTCCGCCAAACCTCCAGACCCCGGAACTTCTGGATCCACTCAAAACTTCTAGGTCTGGGGATTTTTGAATTAACAGTTTTTCGCAAGAAATTTTCAGATCGTTTATTCACCCTCCCTCTAGGCAACTTTCATGAGATGACTATATTCTAATTTTTAGGGATGAGATAACTTGATCAAACTTTAGGACATTGAGCCTACTGTGTCATCCTCACATCTTAAGAAATTTTATGGGATGAACTCATAGAATATATAGGAAAATATTCCCTTGTAAGAGATATTCCATCTTATTTCTTTTACTAACCAAACACTATTTATGAAATAATTTCATTCTACCCTATCTCATCAACCAAACACAGAGAGTAGTGTAGTGTAAGGCTATGCAATTATGCATACATCCTATATTTAGTGACGACAGGTGTTAAGCTTGCTCACATATCAGAATTCAGAAGTATATCTGCATCAATGCCTCGTCAGATAATACAAAGCACAATCTTTTGTAAGTAATTAATGTTATTGATTCCATTTATCGAAAAATGCATTGTTGTCGGAAATATAGGAATTATATATTTTCAATCTGGCTTATCATGTCACACAACTAGAGAATGCATGTATTAAGTAATTTTGTATATTATAAATAAAACAATATATATTTTATAAATAATGTTAGTAGTTAGTATAGGAAACATATATGATATCTTAACCTTTTGTAATCTTATCTCGTGTGTATAAAGAGAGGTTGGAATGTCTCTAGGGGATCATATAAGATTGCAGCAACACATATCAAAGGTAAACTAAGATATTGGAGAGATCATAGTCTCAATCACCTTTGAATATAGGTAACATAAATACAATATGACGTAGGGTATTAGCTCTCTATGAAGAAGACTAAACCTATATAAATCTTAGCTTTGCGTTACTATCAATATTTACAATACACGATCACATCTTGAATCATTATTACTGGTAACAAACACCAGCAATTGTATATCTCACAAAAATCTTTTTGTAAGTAGGCTGGAAGAAAGATATGTCTATTAGAGTTTGCACGAATTTTATCAAATTTCAGAACCTTTTTTCTAGTACCAAACAACAAAGGCATTCCAGGATCTACTAACTGGCAAATCTTATCGAATCTCAAAACATTTAAACTAACCGATAATATGTTCTTGACTTCTTGTACGTGTAGCCTACTCAAGTCTGAACATTGCTTCCATGATATTGGAAAAAATGGCAGCCTAACTACTTAGGCTAATCTCATTATCATCGAAAGTAATGATTCCTCGTACAAGTATGTTTAGTACATTATGTGTTGTTGATGAGTCCCACTCGCCAACTAATCGAACAGGACTCGTCAACTAAAAATCCACTCACTTCAAAAATTAACAAAGGGCAACTTGATAGAGAAAACATGAGAGAGCCATGTCCAGTAATACTAGGCACACATTTATAAAAAATATATATATATTTGCAATGCCGTGTCCGCGTGACCACGCCACTACTTAGGTAAGCTAGTTTAAGTTTAACTGTTTAAATAAGTTATTGTTTATAAAAACTTTGAAAAGTTCACTGTCCTATTCTAAACGATTTTTAAAAATCTGAGCTTATTGTGTGTGTAATAGTATAGTGAAAATATTGTATTACATCTAAACTTATTTTGTTTTGTGTTTAATTGATAATACTATTATTTAGGATTGTTTCTACGTGGTTTAGTATTAAAACAAGAATACAAAATAGAGACTACTAAAACTATGTTAATTTTGAAGCCCCGTTTCAAATAAATAGAAGTTTGACTAGTTTTTTCAACATAACTGATTACAAGATATTAAAACTTAAAAGTATCATATCATGTAGCCATTCACCCTCAAGCTAGCTAAAAACTCAAATCAATGGTATCACAAATTTGAGGCAGCATCGCGGCAACACCAGGAAAGTGGCTAGCGTTGGGGCAGCTAGGAGGGGAGGAGAGGATGGAAGAAGGTGAGAGGAGACATTTATATGAATAGTAAAATTTCTATAAATATGATTAAGTGGTATATCTATTTTTATTAGATTTGATGGTGTAGATAAAAGTAAGCTCGAATAGACTTATTTCAGAAGTTTTTTTTGCCAACGAAAATATGAATAAGCTTATAACTTATTTAAATAATAAATTAGACATTAAAGAAGCTTAGTCAACGCATCGAATTATTTTTTTATTGGTAGTTCTCTATTATACCTATATTATCTATGACCAACCTAACTCGACGAGAATGAAATGACACAGAATTCAAAGTTAGCATGCCATAACTATTCATCAACGTAGAGTACACCTGTACCAATTCATCAAAACATATTGGTCGCCTCACCAAGGTCGATCAGTAATTGAGAAGACCGTCCTAACTGCCAACATCATTTCTAAACGCTTTAATGTTGTCCATAAAAACATATTTCTAATTTTTTTTATCTAACTTGATTCATAAATAAAGAAATTTGTTATTCTGTGAAACTCTTACATAATACTACTTTACATTACTATTTTTCTTATTTAAAAAAATACGCTTTGGTTTTACTCTAACAAATATTTGTTAATTTTATTAAAAAAAATAAAATCTTTATTAAAATAAAAAATACAAAAAAATAAATTCAAGTTTTAATGGCCTCAACAAATTTTACGTCCGTTTTCTCTGCGTTCTAAAAATACGAGTGTTCGTGCGATGGCCGTTTCACCGTACGGTCAACTCTGCAGCAATCCAACAGCCACCGGCCGGCCATCGATCGGAACGGTTGCTTAGCCTAGACGTGAGTGTTTATGATCGATGTTGTAACTCTTATCGCACGAAATCAAGTTTAATTAGTAGGTGTAAGGACATTTTCAATACATAGTTTTTATAGATGATTTTTAAAGGAGAGAGAGTGTAATAGGGTAAATTGATCATTTGCTATCGAAAACTACGGGCTTCGATCATTTGCCATCCTAAAGTTTGACTTCTACTAAATACCATCTAAAAGTTTACCATCCTCTATTATATGCCATTTTCACGTTTTTAATCAATTTTAATATATATCAGCTGATGAAATGACTGCTTTGCCCTTAGTCCATTCCACTTCCTTTTCTCTCCAGCTACTGCACGTACTGTCCAGCCGCTACATGCAAGACACCTTCCTGACCGTCGGACTTCACGCTGCTGAGAGAAACTCCACCACCCCGACCAATGCCGCCACCCTGGCCAACGCCACTGGCCCGGCCAATGTCGTCGCCCCACCGAGCCCCTGTTTCTAGTATGCAGTCACCATGCAGCTAGCGTCGGGCAGGGACGCCGTGCAGCCAGGCCTCGGTGAGGCAGCGGTGTTGGGCAGGGTGGCGACATCGGGCAGGGGCGCCGTGCAGCTGGTCCTCGTTGGGGGCAGTGTCGTTGTGTAAGACAACAGTACCCTACAGGGGTGCCCGTAGGGAGGTTTTTTGTCAGCCTAAAAGGGGGTGCGGTGCTATGATCTAATGGTTATCTCGATCAAAGAGACAGAAACAGGGGATTTTAGACAGGTTCGGGCCTCCCGGAGGATAATAACCATAATCCTGTGTATAGAATGTGCTTTGGGCGTGAATAGCCTTTAGCGTATAGGTACTTCAGATCGTATGAGTCTAAATTTACCTTCTGGATGTGTGTCTTCGTGCGTCCCAAACTTGCCTTTTCAGCCTCCCTCCGATCTCTTTATATAGGAGATATCGGGGGTTATAAATGATGAATAAATTTCTACTAATGATGTATTAATGACATTGTTAACGGCAAAATTTGGTAAGGCCCAGGCCCAATGCAGTTTCGGCACAATTGAGGGAAATCAACAAGTTCGGTCAAAGCACGGTCAATGAAGCCCACTGCAATACGCACGTGTGATCGGATAAGGATACGAAGAAGCCAATATAAAAGGAAGATAGATCTTGTTACGGAGATAAAGATAAATCAGTTGCAGTCGTATCCATGTAGGACATCTGGACTATAAATATGTAACGTTTAGGCTTAGTTTAGAGAACACAACAATCAACAAAACAAACTCTCGGCGCATCGCCAAAACTTGCCACCAGCGAGTTCTTGCTCTCTCGCGGGGCTGCATCGCTCCGATCTCCAGCGAGAGGTAAGTTCCGCCAAACATGTATTGATTAATAGATCTAAGGCTTCATCGGTTAAGTCCGACATCTTAGTTTATGTATCAATCATGATGTATCAGATGCGTGGTTTAGATTCAAATGAATTAATCAGAGGCTTCATCGTTTGAGTTCGATATCTCAGTTTATGTATTTGATTTATGTCACGTATCGTTCATCTGGATGAAATATGTCCTGATTTGTTTTAGTATTATGATTTATTATGGCTTTGCGACTGTCTTGGTTCGGTCCAACCTTGTGGTCATAGTGAAGAGTAATGCGAATACCGATCAGGTATACTGCAACCAGATTCTATCGGAGTATAAGCCGATAGGTTATCTCTTTGTGTTTTATCGGCATCAACGTCAGAATCGGGCGGTCCATATCGGCTTAGCGTTATTACGTCCTGCTTTTATGTCTCGATATCGGTTCCGATACTAGTTGATTTTACGGATCAGATAGTTCAGGTCGACAACTTTATCCTGATAGGTTACGCGGTAAATCTGCTCTTCATGATATGTCACGTCATATAATTTCTACTATGTCATCATTGCTCTTCATTTAATGCTTTGGTGTACGTTAAGACCGTCGGCTCAATAGCCGATAGGCGTTACTGCTTATATTTTTTGTTTATCTTATCAGTTGCAGGATCAAACTGATTGCCACGCCACGAACCGCAGATTTAAGACCTGCACTAGAGTTAAGCAAATCTCTCAGGCCACGCATGTGACCAAAAACATCACCAACAGACATAAACGGTCATATTGTGGGTAATAACACAGAGGATAATCGTACTAATAACTGCGGGATTATGGAGATTAATGACGGCCTAGATCTTAATGGGGACTGTCCGAATTCAGGTGGTCGGGAGGGCTTCTCGCCCGAGTGCTGGACTCGGATGCCTTCAGCTCTCCGTCACTGTCCTCATAGCGGGCTTTGACCGTTGACTGATCGGCTTAAAACCACTCGGGAGGTAGCCCAGGATCATATTCCCGACAGCAGCCCCCGAGCTCTTTTTGGCGTGTAGATGAAGTTGAGCAGTCGGAAAGAGCTATGAAGTTT
>KE373101.1:877453-908578 GCA_000418225.1 Zizania latifolia
TCCTCGTCGTCCTCGTACGACGCCTTCGTGCCGGTGTTCCGCCCGGATCCGTCGGGATTCTCCGCGTCGGTGGTGGCGGCCGCCGACCGCGTCCGCAGCCAGTTCCTCTCTGTGGAGCCCGACCTCTTCCACGACGCGCTCGTCGCGCCAGGGCCCGATCACCTCGGCTTCCCCGAAGAGGACGAGGGCGTGGAGTCGATCCGGTGGGATTGCTTCCAATTGGACGACGACGACGAGACGGATCTGCGGCTTGAGGCCTCCAACGCAGCCGACGAATTCGACTGGGAGGAGGTGGCGTCCCTCTCTGGCGACCAACCGGAGCCTGAGTGGGAGGTCCTCGCCGATGTGCCGCCCCCCGCTCCCACCAGCGCTGAAGAGGGCTTCGTGTACACCTCCGATCGTGAGGTGTACGAGGTCCTCGTTGGGGAGGGGATGTTCCTGAAGAGCAAGCCGCCTGCTGCCAAGTCGGCCGTCGAGGCGCTCCCTTCCGCTGTTGTCGTCGCCGGCGGGGAAGGCGAAGGGGAAGAGTGCGCGGTGTGCAGGGATGGAGTCGCCGCCGGGGAGCGCGTGAAGAGGCTGCCTTGCTCGCATCGGTACCACGAGGAGTGCATCGTGCCGTGGCTCGGTGTGCGCAACTCGTGCCCGCTTTGCCGCTTCGAGCTGCCGACCGACGACCCCCAGTACGAGACCTGGAAGGCTGCGCAAGCTGCGGCCGCCTGAATTGTGCGGTAAAAAGCAAGCCTTCCTTGCCTGGTTTTGTAGAATTGTATGGCTTGGTTTCGAATTGGTTGCTCCAATTTACTAATACTCAGTTGTATGAAAGAAAGCATAGAGGTAGTTGCACAGATGGTTTTGCGCCTTTGGATTTGTTTCCTTTTTCTGAAGAGGGATTTGTGTTGTGACTTGAGGTTGCGAGGATATTACATAAGTTAATCATATATGCTGTTGTATTTATTTTGAATTCAGAGAGAAAATAGTTTATGTACTACATGTTGCACTGGATCACTGGAAAATTTTGTGAATCTATATGGTGGTGGGAATTTTGGCATGTGGTATTCCAGATGCAACTTCAAGTCATACTTTTTTCTGTTTTATCTGGTGCATTTGTGCCATCTGAACCCACATTCATTCCTACGTGTTGGACTCAAGAATGGCATCATAATCAAAGCAGTCATCTTGGTAGTGGTAAATTATCAATTTTTTCGTGTATGAGCTACCAATTCATACTTTTGTTCTATCTTACAACAATGTTATTAAGTGAAATGTTTCAGGCAAAATGAGTGATTCCTGATTTTATTCTCTGGCAGTCGAGATATTTCCTGCTAGGATAAGAGTTGGGTTTAGTTTGATTAATTTCTTGTGTGGTAAGGGTTGACTAATGACTATATAAGTAGGAGTCTTAGCTGTACAGGAAACTACATTGAAAGTATGAAGTTTCTCAATTGACGTTCTTTTATGCCCTCTTTCGTTTTTGACTTTCGTCCGAGTTTCAAATGATGAATTGACTTTGATTCATAACAGATTATGCTAGAGATCATCATATAACTCCATTCTGATGCTAATGTCATCGCCAGTATCTTGGATATGCTTATTTAGCACGGCGCCAAAAGAAATTTTGGATGATTTATGCTGAAGTGGATCTAGTCATCCTGGAGATGATGCGTTTGCCCTAGTATAGCTCAATGCTTCAGTTGAGATGGCCGCAGGAGATGGACTACTGTGACAGGAAGAGGGCTCTTTTGCACTCTACACGCCACAGCCCTACTTCGCTTGTCAGTGAGATATCTCTTGATCTGGGCATGTGTAAATGATGTTAAGAACTAATTGTTCATCCAGTTTTGTGAAGACGGGTTGATCTCTAGACAACCCTAGATTACATAATGTGCCGGTCAAATTGGTTCTTACCCATTGATGTGAGGAGGTGATGATCAGCGGGGAGACTGGTCTGAAGATTGCTGATGAAGCTGAACAGTCAAATGCAGAATGCATGGACTCTACTGGTTCTTTTGAGTGCTTTTATCATGTAAATGTCATGTGAATAAAGATCTGCTTCGCCTTGTACGTATTGCGAGTAGCACTTGTCTGGACGTCGGCAGCATGGAGTACTCCTTGTAAAATATTGGCAATCCATGTCTGCTGGGAATTGCAACATGTTGTGGTCGACCCCACTTGTTTGTTGGACCCTAACTATTTATATTGTTTTGCTTTTCTCGAACAGTCGAACTCATGTTTTGTGTGCATCTATTTCAGATATATTTGGTCCAGTGAATCTCAACCTCCGGCTTGTGTCCATCTGCTGACCTGCAAGCTAAAACTGTTGTCTGGGATGATGGTCATGGTAATGTCCTCCATTGTACTATTCGTAAACACCCATCGATCAGCTGACTTCGGATGCTCCACATTTTTACAGAAGAAGAAATGCGACTGCTACATGCCATGCCCGGGATCGAATCCCGCACAATGCCCAGGATCGAATCCCGGTGGAAGAGGCCATAGCTAGCCTTCAATCCCACCAAGTTGTAGCTCAGTGGTAATCCTGTTGAGTTATGAGGAGGCTACGCTAGCGTTTAATTTTAAAAATTTATTATGTTAGCTAAGTAATTATGCGTATAATGAGATCATGGATCGTTACCTTAAGCCACGAGACGTGCTCGGGCAGCGGAAGTAGAGTCGATGAAGCGCGTCCTCGAGCTACTCCTCTCGGCTCTGTTTGTTCGTCGGCGATCCGGCGATGAAGACGACGCGATCCTACGATCCGGCGAACTCCACGGAAGAAAGACGAGCACCACTATTAGAGTAGTGCCTCTACGGTATCCACACGTCTGGGGACAGGATCACCTCGCGCTGGCATGCTAACACTACTCGCGAGATCCAGGGAGAGATCGCTACAACTGGTGTAGCTAAGAGAGAGGTGGCGGCTAGGGTTTGGTCGTACCAACATCAAGCAGCAGCGGCAGCAGCCTTTTCGTGCTAGCCCCTCTTTTTATATAGTGCCCTGTCACGGGCCTTTAATCTGTATTAAAGTCAAACAGATCTAATCTGTTCGCCTGGACCCGAACTTCCGGTTCTAATCAGAACTTCCGAAAATAACCTTCTGTATCGAATTTATTTCGACCCGGAACTTCCGGTCTAACCGAAACTTCCGGTTCGTCCAGACAGGTCCGGAACTTCCGGCTCCTCTAGAAACCAAAACTAGGGCTGGCCCAGAACTTCCGGTTATAACCGGAACTTCCAGACGTTCCAGAACCCGAAACTTCCGACCCTAGGTCAGAACTTTCGGTTCCCCTAGAATTCTCTCGGGCATATTTCCATTAATCTCCTACTTGCACAAAAGCTAATTCTTGCAAGCTTTAAAATCCAATTCCCTTAAGCATGCGACCCAATAGGTTCATATGCAAACGGCCGCTAACCAAAAACTATTTTCGAATCGCCGATCAATAGCGGTACCTAGCAGCACATATTGACCCCCGAAAGCATATAAAGTTAAAATCATACTTTCTGAACCTTAATATACTCTCGCACCAATCCCTACCACACGATATCAGTCAAGGCGAGATTCGTGTCACCCTTGTTGATAGCTTGACACTTCACTCGATCAAGTAGTGGATTCAATCATGATCAACTCTTTGATCATAGTGGCATGGCCATGCACTTTCTAATCCGACTACCTCAAGGGGTCCAGAGACATCTCTCCCGTTATTTAGGAGGGGTAAATTCCATCTTGACCGCTCACATCCTACGACATGTTTCGTGACACACTCAAAAGCAACCTTTATAACTATCCTGTTACGGAATAGCGTTTGAAAGCCCATAAGTATGCTACTACATATTCTAGAATCAATCATGATCTCAGGTCTAAGGATTCTGCAGGTACACTATTTGAGATGACAACTGATGGCACTTTTAAAATAATAATCTCAGCAGTATCTCAAAGTAGATCTATCCAACTCCATGTTTACTAACATGAGTTCACATCACTGATTTGGCATCTCTATGTCTATGATCTGTGAAACTTGATCATCAATCAGACAGATGTGCTAATCTATAAATCATCACTGTCCCACATGACGATATGAGATTAGGGATCGTTTAGAATAACATCGTAACATAGAGAGTTTCACAAATAAGTCACGCACTTGTTGATCAATGTAAAAGATATTTATTCAAGGAACAAGATAACCAATTATCCAAATGTATATCAGCATAGACAAAATAACTTCTTCTCACGTACACTCGACTCACTCACGTAAGTATCTAATACCCATAGAGCTCAAGTGCGCCTCATGCTTGGGCTGTGAGAGAGGCTTCGTCAATAGATTGGCTATGTTCAAATCCGTGTGCACCTTACATATCTTCACATCACCTCTATCTATAATCTCACGGATGAGGTGATAGCGCCGCAAAATGTGCTTAGACTTCTTGTGCGACCTAGGCTCCTTGGCTTGCGCAATAGCACCACTATTATCACAATAGAGGTCTATTAGACTGGACGCACTAGGAACAACATCCAGCTTAGAAACAAACTTTCTGATCCAAACTGCCTCCTCGTAGCTTCCGAAGCTGCAATATACTCGGCCTCAGTTGTTGAATCTGCAACCGTTTCTTGCTTGAAACTCTTCCAACTCACTGCGCCTCCATTGAGGCAGAACACAAATCCAGACTGCGATCGCAAATCATTCTTGTCGGTTTGGAAGCTAGCATCGGTGTAACCATTTACAATGAGCTCCTCCTCACCTCCATAGACCAGGAATATATCCTCAGTTCTTCTCAAGTACTTAAGGATACTCTTTACTATCGCCCAGTGACTTTCACCCGGGTTTGACTGATATCTGCTCGTAACACTTAGAGCATAAGAAACATCTGGGTGTGTACAAAGCATGGCATACATGATGGATCCGATTGCGGAGGCATACGGGATCGCACTCATCTTCTCTAGCTCATTAGGTGTCGAAGGACACTGACTCTTGCTGAGAGAAATATCATGTCACATTTGGCAGAAAACATTTCTTGGAATTCTGTATATTGAACCGTTTCAATACCTTGTCAATGTACATGGTTTGGCTTAATCTAATTAGCCTTCTTGACCTATCTCTATAGATCTTTATGCCCAAAATATATGCTGCTCTTCAAGATCTTTCATTTAGAAACTTTTTCTCAAAGAAGACTTGACAGCATCTAGCATAGGAATACCATTTCCGATCAACAATATGTCATCTACATATAAGACCAGAAACGCAAGTGAGCTCCCACTAGCCTTCTAGTAAACACAAGGCTCTTCTTCGTTCTTGATGAAGCCAAACCCTTTGACTATCTCATCAAAATGAAGGTCATAACTCCGAGAAGCCTGCTTCAGCCCATAAATGGACATTTGCAGCTTGCAAACTTTCCCAGCATTTTCTGGATCATCAAGACCTTCAAGCTGTGTCATGTACACATCCTCACTTAGGTTTTCATTAAGGAAAGCCGTCTTGATATCCATTTACCATATCTCATAGTCATAAAATGCGGCTATTGCTAGGATGATCCGGATAGACTTTAGCATAGCGATGGGTGAAAATGTTTCATCATAATCAACACCTTGAATCTGCCTAAAACATTTCACCACCAATTGTGCCTTATAGATGTGAACATTTCCATCAACGTCTATCTTTTTCTTAAAAATCTATTTACACTCGATAGTTTTTACACCATCAGGTGGATCGACCAAGTTCCAAACTTGATTATCTTGTATGGATTCTAACTCGGATCTTATGGCTCCAAGCCATTTCTTAGAGTCTGGTCCCATCACCGTTTCCGTATAGGTCTTAGGTTTATCATTGTCCAACAATAATATGTCACGCTGTCTAGTGGTTAAAAACGCAAACCGCTCAGGCGCACGACTCAACCTTTCTGACCGACGTGAGGCTGGTGTCTTGACAACAGGCTCTGCAACATCTTGCATGTCGGGTTGCGGTTCAATTGGGGCTGAAATACTTTCTCGTGATTCTCGAACCTCTTTGAGTTGCACCGTGCTCCCACTAACCCCTTTCGAGATAAACTCTTTCTCTAGAAAGACACCATTTCGAATGACAAATATTTTGCTTTCTTCCCGGTTTTAAAAGTAATATCATTTGGTTTCTCTAGGATACCCCACAAAGAAGTATTTATCAGATTTGGGAGTGAGCTTATCAGACGTCAAACGCTTTACATAGGCCTCACAACCCCAGATCTTTAGAAAAGACAACCTGAGACGCTTTCCAGTCCATATCTCATATGGTGTCCTCTCGACAGATTTAGATAGAACTCTGTTTAGTGTGAAAGCAGCAGTTTCTAAAGCGAATCCCTAGAAAGACAATAGAAGATCAGTTTGACTTATCATCGACTGGACCATATCCAATAAAGTTTGGTTCCTTCGCTCAGACACCCCATTCCACTGAGGTGTACCAGGTGGAGTCAGTTGTGGAACAATTCTACACTGCTTCAGATGATCATTAAACTCATGGCTCAAATATTCACCTCCACGATCCGATCGTAGAAATTTAATTATCTTGCCTGTATGATTTTGTACCTCATTCTGGAACTCCTTGAACTTTTTAAAGAATTCTGACTTATGCCTCATCAAGTAGACGTAACCATATCTACTAAAGTCATCGATAAAAGTTATGAAGTATTGAAAACCGCCTCTAGCTGTAGAACTAATTGGTCCACATATATCAGTATGTACAATGGTCAATAGCTCGTTTGCCCTCTCAATTTGACCAGTGAAAGACGTCTTAGTCATCTTGCCAAGCAAACAAGATTCACATGTGTCAAATGATTCAAAATCAAATGATTCCAAAAGCCCATCTCTATGAAGCTTCTGCATGCGCTTCTCATTTATATGGCCCAAACGATAATGCCAGATAAAGGTAGAATTCAAATCATTAAGTTGGGGTTTCTTCGTATTAATGTTATAAATATGTGTATCCTCAAGATTTAGAATATATAAGCCATTCAACAATACACAAACACCATAGAGCATACCATTCGAAAATATCGAACAACACTTGTTCTTTATTTTTAATTCAAAACCGTCTTCCTCTAAACATGAAGAAGAGATAATGTTTCTGCCCAAGGCCAGAATGTAATAACAATTATTCAATTCTAGAACTAATCCTGAGGGTAGCGACAAACAATAAACGCCGACGGCCAACACAGCAACTTTTGCACCATTGCCGACGCGAACATTCAATTCGCCTCTTGCACACTTTCTTGGCCTATTCAGTCCTTACAACGATTTGCAAGTATGAATCATTGATTCGATATCAAATACCCACAAATCGCTTGGACGAGTAGCAAGATTAATTTCAATAATATTTATACTTGAAGTGAAAGCGGAAGTCTCACTTCCCTTCTTCTTCTTGAGTTCTTCCAAGTATGACTTGCAGTTCCTCTGCCAATGACCAGTTTTGTACGCAAACAAGGATTTTGAGGCATTGTACCTCTCGGCCCGAGCTTGATTCTCAAACATGCCTCGGAGTCCCACAATCACATTATGGGCATCACTGTTCTCATCTTGCTTCCGAAGCTCAGAGGACATACTGGCAAGCATGAGACATCTAACATCGAGCGAATCGTTGGCGTGTTTCTCATAAGCCCACCGATCTGCTACAGATGTATTATTAGTTGGTTCAACAGGATGGAGCTCCTCTAGAATATATTCCCTTTTCTCTTGTTCGAGAACCATTCTCAAACTTCTATACCAATCAATAAAGTTCGTTCCACAAAGAATCGATCGTAAATTAAAACTGAAAGTGTTACTAGCAGTAGATGCAATGATCTATAATAAAATACAAGGTTCAGCACTATGCTATGTTAATCTTCTATCAAATAAAAGATGTGCCACAATATGTAAAATAATTGCTTTCCCTCTAACGACACATTGTGGGACAAGATCTATATTCATTTAACTCCTAGTGAACTTTGGCATCACTACTACAATATTAGTGACATAGGTAAGCAACACTTTGCTAATCATATCTCTATGTGACTCTTGTTCGTTGGGGTAGCATCCAATGCCCGACTCCCAACTCCATGCCCCAAAGCCTTAAACCGTTTTGATAACTTTGTTAAGCAAACCAATACTATACAGTGGTTATCCGACATCCACCCTAACTGGTCAAGATAAAAGACGGCACCCTACTTTAGCAGACCCATCATCGATGATCGAGAACCTTCGTAGGTGTAGCTATTGGAAAGAACATCAATACTTAATTTTCTGAGGGAAACTATTCTAACATGGTAACGATGCCTACCGCACACGGAACATGAATGAAATAGTATGATAGAAATATAAGTAAACATCACAGACAATCATATTGACTGTGCATAGTATGTCCTTCTCGCATAGTGATCTCTATCTTCATGGTTCCTGTCCTTCGGGTCATCACGCTTTAGGCCTCCATGAACCTATATCAGTCTATTACACCTAATAGCACTATACTAATTATATGAGCAGAAGCATCACATGACGATGCGTAGGTCGTATAACATTTGAACAGCCTTGGGTTGTAATTAACCACGACACGCAGGCCATATTATTACATTCATGCATCTCATACATTTGCAAAGCCATACCAGTCACAACATTTCCTACAAAAACGAGTTAAGTGAAATCTACGTGTGACTGAAACAAGCCTAGAACTCTGACTTAGAGGCCCGGAACTTTCGGTCAAAGGGCCCGGAACTTCTGACTCAGGGCCGGAACTTCCGAAATCAACCTTCTGACTCGAATTTATTTAGGCCTGGAACTTCTGGTCATACCCGGAACTTCCGAAAATAACCTTCTGTATGGAATTTATTTCTATCCGGAACTTTCGATCCAACCGAAACTTTCGGACCTGAAACTTCCGGTCCAACCGGAACTTCCGAAAACAACATTCTGTATCGAAGTTTATTTCGGCCCGAAACTTCTGGGTCACACCTGGAACTTCCGAAAATCCGACCAAAAACAATAGATCTAATCTATTTCCACCACATATCACCTATATGTGATCGATCCAGATCGAACACTACGCACGTAGGCTCTGATACCACTGTTGGGTTATGGGGAGGCTATGCTAGCGCTTAATTTTAAAATTTTATCCCGTTAACCTAGGAACCATGCCTGTAATGGGATCATGGATCGTTATCTCAAGCCACGAGACGCGCTCAGGCAGCGGAAGTAGAGTCGATGAAGCGCGTCCTCGAGCTACTCCTCCCGGCTCCATTCATTCGTCGGCGACCCGGCGATGAAGACAACGCGATCCTACGATCCGGCGAACTCTACGGAAGAAAGACGAACACCACTATTAGAGTAGTACCTCTATGGTATCCACACGTCCGGGGACAGAATCACCTCGCGCCGACGTGCTAGCACCACTCGCGAGATCCGGGGAGAGATCGCTACAACCGGTGTAGCTAGGAGAGAGGTGACGGCTAGGGTTTGGTCGTACCAACATCAAGCAGCAGCGGCAGCAGTCTTTTCATGCTAGCACCTCCTCTCTTTATATAGTGCCATATCACGGGCCTTTAATCTGTATTAAATTCTAATAGATCTAATCTGTCCGCCTGGACCAGAACTTTCGGTTCTAACAGAACTTCTGAAAATAACCTTCTGTATCGAATTTATTTCGATCCGGAACTTCTGGTCTAACTAGAACTTTCGGTTCGTCCAGGCAGGCCCAAAACTTTCGGTCCAACCAAAACTTCCGGCTCCTCCAGAAATCGAAACTGGGGCTGGCCCAGAACTTTCGGTTATAACCGAAACTTCTGAATGCTCCAGAACCCGGAACTTCCGACCCTAGATCAGAACTTCCGATTCCCCCAGAATTCTCTTGGGCACATTTCCATCAAATCCAATAGAAAGCTGTTGTGTTAAATCATGGATAACGATCACCTCCGCTTGATTAATTACATCGTTACCTTTCTGGCTGCTTATGAGTTTAGAGCACATTTTAACCCTTCTGTGGATGTCGTGCTTTTACAGTTGTTTCAATCCTTAGGAGAAGTATGCGCCAGTTTTTACAGCTACATCTTCCTCTCAAAGGGTATCACGTTTTCACAATAAATCGTTGGGAGTTTCAACATTGGTCGAGTGTGATGTTAAGCTTATCTTCTTCTCGGGCTTAGATTGGCAGCAGCTAACAAAAGAGGCTTCTGGAACTTCTCTTATTTTGGCCCATAAATGCCTAAATGGGCCTCATTCCGTCATAACATTATTTTGTAGGCACTTCCTGTGTTCAGTATTAAAGAGAGATTTTGCCACCGTCTAGGGTTTGTTTTTTTATTGTCTTGGATCCACGTGTATATATCTTATTATGGAGTGACAGATAATCAAAGGAGTGATATAGAGAGTGACAAATTATCAAATTTGTGATTATTAAATGGTTCCATTGTTTGACATGTCAGTAAACTCGTCCAACGATTTTTAAAACACCTCAGTGGAATGACGGGAGTATATATATTTTTTGCAAAATTTCAGAACATTTGTAAATTGAGAAAAAAATTGAAATCGTTCGTCTAGGGTAAATAGGCCTCTCATTTATCATATTACTGTATTAGGCCGGTGTTGCGCCGCCGGGATATCGTATTGGTCTGTTCACTCTGTTGCGGTCGTTGAGTTACACAATTGGGCCGTAAGTTGGCAACTTATTCGGGCTTTCGTTGGCCGAATTCTTTTTTTAGTATATTGGGCCAGCACGTGGGTCGCAGTGTAAGTTGCAGCCGTTCCGGCCCAACTGTCATGGGCTGCACGTGAGTTGCAGTACCATTCCGGCCCAATTAGTTTTCTTCTTCCTCGCGTGCGTCGCTGCTTCGCGGCGAGGTCGGAGGCGGCGGACCCGGGGTCGACGAGGGTAGGGGCAGTCGAATACACCGGCGGAGTGATCGGAGAACTGGATGAGGGTGTCCCCGAAGTCCGCGATTTCTATTTTGAGCAGCGGAGATGGGGGCGGCGGCGTTGTGGACGAGCTAGCTAGGCGGTCCGGGAAGGAGATTGCAGTACTGGTTGCCTGGTAGGCGTAGCGCCGTGAGAAATGGCAGTCTCGATCAGTCGTGTATGTCATTTCACCGGCGTCCGGGAATGGCGGGCGGCCAGCGCGCCGGGAGGCGATGCCAATCGTCTCCGGCGCCGGCGGTCGGCGTTGAAGACGACGCCTCGTTCAGAAGAAAATCAACCTGGAGGCATCCTCCGCTCCACACGCCGACATCTGCGCACGCGGTGGCGTGACGCACGGCGACGGCGACGGCGACACCCAGGATTACCAAACCGGGAGGGCGGCATGCATGCAAGCATCCGCCATGATTTGACGATGGTGCCGGCCAATAATAATATTCTACTGATCTCCACGTAGGAGCGCCCCTTGATTAGTACAAGAGCCCTCTAAACCCTAACTAATGGCCTCTCACGATCTCTTTCTCTCGCTAGGCAGGTGCTCTAAATATCATTCAGCGTATCAATGCTAAAATCTTCCGTCTCATTCGAAAATTAGTTTTAGACTTAACTATGTCAATACATGCATACACTACTAATTCAATATAATAATTTAATATCTCTCTTCTTTCATTATAATTTAGATTTTGTATAGAAAATATATCTCATGTAAGACATAGTTTCATCACTTTTTCCATTTAATATATTATCACATTATTTTTATCATATATATATAGCATATTATTTAATATTATAAATTATATATATGACGTATTATTTAATATTATAAATTATTCTAATTAGAGTATTAGTACTGATCACCCTGTATATCGATCGTGATCGAGCCTGTGGGAGAATTAATTAGCCAAAGCACCAGCGTAAGTAGGCATTAATTCAGCTTTAACTAGTTTACGGGGCGCGCGCGTGCGTGCGTGCCAAAGTTGGTTTGCGTCACCGTACGTGCTGACCTGGTGTGCACGAATTGCATGTCTCCTCTGTCTTCTTCAATTCGCCTTAATTGAATTGCTTAATCATCGACGGCCTTTAATTTTCTTCGTGTTGCCCGCAGATACGGTTGTCAATTAGTTATGTGATCTGCAGAGACTTTTCTTTTGCTCATGAATTAATCTAGCGTGGCAGGGCCAGGGGTGATCAATCGATTGATCTCTTTTTGGAGCCATTTTGGGTAATACACATAATTAGAAGTCATTTCGATCGTATGATTTGAGATTATGATGATACACACACGAGAGGCTAGCTAGATTTGTATAGTCAGGGGATCTGGCATCAAGACATAAATATATTATGGTTGGAACCAGGGGAATTGGGTCCGACGCAGATTGGGTTTTAGCCTCAAGCCCAAAAAAATCCTTATAGCATCCCTATTTTTTTAATTTTTTAAAATAGTAATGGGCCTAGCCTCACTCTTTAGGCCTAGCCTGAAGCTAGGGCTGGACCACATTCCTGTTCTCCCTCCCACGACCAGCCCATCCTAATTCTGCACGCGAGGCCCATTGCAAACCCTAGCAGGCTAGCACTCCTCCCATCCCACCTCCCAATCTCCCGTCGTCCAGCCGCCATTCCCACTGAGTACCGACGTCACCCACTGCGTGTGTTCCCAATCGCTTGCCACTGTGCCCATTGCTCCTCCGATCGGTGGCCACCGCTTCTCCAGCCAGTCCGCAGCGCTCGAGACCTGCCCACTCCACTCCTAGCTAGGTGTGCTGTGCCCCTCGCCCCCGACCTGGCGCGCTATGCCCCCGCTCGACGCGTGCCCACCCCACCTTCGATCCAGTGCCCACGAGCGGCGTGTCTCCGGTCAGCACCTGTGCCCGTCAGCTGCCATCTACTCCAACTTTCCAAGTCTCTCTAGACTCCGGTAAATTTTAGCGTGTGCATTTTCGTGAGTAGCTTTAAGTTAGTTTTCAGTCCCAGGCGTGTCGAGATTCTAACTCCGCCACTGGTTATAACTGATCTAACTATTTTAGCTAATTATTAAAAAATATTAAAAAATTTCATAACAATTTAATAAAAGTAAGTACCTAGGTACGGTATGTAAATATCAGGTTTTTCTAACTTGTTCAACCTCTTCATGTCTAATACACTGTAAATATCAGGTTTTTCTAACTTGTTCAACCTCTTCATGTCTAATACACGGGAAAAACTAGGACTATTTCAAGCATAGAGCTGATCTAATATAATTTCCTAAATTTTATATATGACAAATTTTACGGTACACCAGAAATATTGTGGACTGTTCATTTGTTTTGATCTAATGACTAGGATTAAAGATGGTGACCTATTACCTCCTATGTTACTCTTGGATTTTCTGCGCATACTTTTCAATTTTCTGCGCTAACTTTCTAATTTTTTGCGCTACTTTTTAATTTTTTGCACATATTTTCTAATTTTCTGCGCTGACTTTCCAATTATGTGCCGGTCACCAAGTATTTTTAATTTTAGTTTATTTTTAATCCTAACTAAAATCAGTGGTCCAGATTAATCTTAAGTATTATCTCTTAAGAGATAATGGGTATACCGTAACATAGCTCTTGTATATTATGTTTTGTTTAAAAAAATCAATATAATTTGAGAATGTTGCAGCACAAGCTACACTGTCTGTCTACGTAAACGGTAGGGGCCGGGTTAGGGAGAGAGATGCTGTATTGTGTGATCTTATCCACAATGATTCAATCGGCGTCGAGCCCTGATGAGGCGAACCAACCACGGAGAACCAACCAGGCGCGCCGCGCGTGGCTAAACGGGCAATAATTTAAGCACGCAAAAGGTGGCGGCTTTACGCCGGTGGCGCGAAAAGGCTAGAATTTGATTCGACCGTTTCGTGCCTACGCAACACGTGAGGTCGGCCAGGTGGTGGCGGCGAGCTTGAACGCTCGATCACGCGTTCGTTTTCTTTGGACATTTCCATGCGCGGCGAGAAAAAAGCAAACCGATCGCTTGGCCGCTGCATGCGATGACATACGACTGTGAGAGGGAGAGGAAAATTCTACTGGTGGGTTTGATGGCGATCAGCTCAGCTGAAAGCTAACTTTTTTTCGCCGTAGCAGCAGACGTGGGCAAGAAGGCTACGGTTGTGTTGGTGGAATGGCGACGCCGCTAGATGGAATCTAGCGGGCCAAAATCCTCACGTCGTTGCACGAGACATAGGTTTTAGGCTTCAGCGACAATAAAATTTAGGAGCTGTTTGGTTGCTAGCCACTATTTGCTAACAAAAATTGATATACTTGCTTAAGTTAAGGTTATCAAATTCTTTGTCACATCTTAGCAAGTCTAAAATAATCTTACCATATTTTTTTAAGTTATTGACGTGTGAGACCGAAGAGAATCTTGCTATAGTTTGTGACAGCAACCAAACATTTACCGATTTAATCAAAATTGTCTAACGGTAAGTGTGACTGGGAACCACACAGCCTCTTAATAATTTATCACAACTAAAGTAATTTCTATCTTTTTCAAATGATGATAATATAATCATCCGTGTCATACAGATGACCGAGGAATAAAAACGACAGCAACCAGGCAAGGAAATGACCCGGCGATCAATGTATCGCACGATGGTTGTGCGCCGAGACGCGCCTCGCTCCTCCGTGGATGGCCGGCCGGCCGGCCGGCACCGTCAATTCCCGTGCCGACTTTGCGGCTGGTGGCCTCTGCTGCTCGTGCACAGGAGTCTGCACCACCGGCGCCGCCTCGGGTCGTCGGCGAGCCGCGGCAAAGGGATCAATTGTATATCTGCATTACCAGTACTGTCCGATGTTATATCCACAATCGTCCAGCCATCCTGGTTATAGATCTGCCGCCACGTACCATGAAAAAGACCCGGCTAAATGGTGTGATCATTCAGCCGTGAGTAATCCCGGAGGCCATCACATTATTTTCTCTAGATGATGTCAGTGCTGCGTGCAAACCATTCAAGATACCCAAATTTTAGCATGCATTCACAAGCACAATCCAAACCAAATAATGTTTGTGAAAGCGACTGGTCTTAGCTGTCGATCTGCCATACGCGCCTTAGCATTATCCGGTATATCCAGCCAGTTGAAACTGGAGAGTAACTAGAGGGTTTGCAAAACCAATTGTCGCCTGCTTACTACCGGTGGCTAGCTGATCTGAATTTTATTATATCAGACTGCTGCTAACTGTTTTTAATTTCACCGGTAGACAGAAGTCAAAAATCGTAGTAATTGATTCGGCTACCGTGGCTGTGTGAACCCTTGTAATAAGTAGTTGGACAAGACATTCCGTGCTAGCTGAACAATCACGCAGGTCTTTAATTAGTTAGCCGCATGTCATACGCAAAAGCAGATAGTTTGCTACATCGGTTGCCCATATATATATACATACATACATATGTATATATATATCAAATCGCACCACACCTCCGGTCCACGCTAATTGAGCCAAAATTTTGTCTAATTCGGTGATCAAATTAGACCTCTGTCAAATCGTCCCCAGGCATGTTAGTTGCTTGCATGCACAATTATGGTCAGACTTGTCAGACTGGACTCGCCCGTCGTCAAATGTTCAGCACTGAGAATCGCTTGGATGTAGCCGCTCGCACAGCCATGGCCTCACACCGACTCCTGCTACCCACTAAGCAAAATATCTACCTTTCCATTATATTGTGTAGAAATTAATTAGTATACATGAACTAATATGATAATATATATAAGTTGTCACATATAAGTTGTAGTGTTTGTTTTTTCTATATGGGTGTATAGCATTTAACCCCTGACCTATTTATCATATACACAAGATATGACAAAAGATTAAACACTATTTAACTATGAGCCATAAGAACACAAATTCTTAGATAAATCATTTCTATTATATAAAAATATAGTTCCTTTCTGTATATGAAGCAAAAAGTGGAAGCATAATGTTAATATTTAAAGTTTTTTATGGTTACCGGAAGGTATTATAAATTTTAGTGTTATTTCTAGTATTTTATATATCTAAGACACATCTCAGAGTTACCAAAATTTATATAAAAACATGTTGTGGCCTCAAATACAGTAAAATTACTGAAATATTTATACCCTCTTGAAATACAATAATTTTGGCACGTAACTATTCAATTCTCATTGGAAACACTGAGCAAGAAATATTTGCACGTTTCACAGTTACAAGGCCTTAAATAAGCCACTGGTCAGCTTTGTGGGCTGGGTGGATTAAGTGATATTAAACTGAATGGAATTAGTAATTTTTATCACTTTGATGCAAATCAGCGGCGATCAGATAAAGCGTCCACGGCGATGCGAATAGCAGGACTAATCTCTCCTGTTCAGCTGCATTGCAATTTCAGCTTTGCTATTCACAAACCGCGGCTAACCACTGGATGCCCATCTGAATCTGAATAAACAGAATATAATTAAACAAGAACGAACTCAAACTTTTCAACGCAGGTTTAACTCCAGAGCTTTGCAAGGCAATGGACGTTTCAAGAACTTCAGCAAGTCATTGATACAGCTCTGCATGCAGTTGTCTGTCTTTTGTATGCTGAATGATAAGATGCTGGGATGCAGATGCAGAGTTTCATATGATCAAGTAATTCAGGGGCAGGAAAATGAGCTGGAGACCTGCCGTGAGAAAACTGCATGCCACTCACTGATCCTGACCTTTTATTTTTGTGTGTGCAGAATACCATAAATCCAGATCCAGTGGTGCTTGTAGCCAAAAAGAAATACAAAGGAAAAGCTGCATCATCCCTATCTGAACGCACTACTCCGTCCCGAACGATCATGGTGCATTTAGAACGACGTCAACTTGAACAGTTCTTGATGCTACGTGTCACTCTTAGTGAGATCGTAAGGTAACATCTCAATTTTAATGGCAGGTTTGAAGATGACAGTAGCCTTGATTTTGACAGGGAGTAAATTTCGAAGGAAGAAACCGGCAAAACACAAAGGTTTTGTCTGAACCATTGCAGTTACCAGCTATTCCACCTGATAAACGATATAATCCTGCCCTGTCTGAACTGCATGAATTTTTAATGAAAAGGTTGATGCAAATATAGTTTGATAAATCTGTCAATTTCATGAGCACTCAAGAAGCAGAGAATGCAAGTGGGACGAAGTGGACTGACCATGTCTGAATTCTGATGGTGCAGTTTAAGCATGGATCTAACTGCTACATGAACTATGCATCTTAGCAATGCGACCTAGATGGAAACTACTATAGATGTGGTGACATGACGCATCTCATTCGGAATCTGGACTCCCCCGGCATATCAACTCCCACTGATGGGGAGGTTTCTTTTTCCTCCCTTCACTCATGGCATCTTACAACTTTGCTTCAGGGCAGAGAGAGAGAGAGAGAGAGAGAGAGATCTCGACCCATGGTGCCCCCTAAGGTGCCACGAATGTTTTATTTGTGGACCGGATTATTCTCGCATCTTTTTGAAATAAATTATTCTCGCATCTGGAGGTGCTAAAATGGGTAAAATCACGTCATGGTTAGGCCATGAACGATATTAGGCCGCCCTTTCCAATATCTTAAAATAATCTGAATTATAACATTATTATAATTCATAATTCTGATTATTAGATGATTTAGTTGTTTGAGTAATTTGCTGGTTAGATAATTTAAAATGTTTGTCAAACTTGAATATTTATGATGATTATCCTATGTTAAGAGTAAAAATACATGAATGTGTTTAAGTGAATGATAGAATAACAACTATTTTTATGTCGAGTAGCAATTTATAGATAATTTAGAGCAATTTCGAAAGGTATGTATATAAAATGAGGCTAGTTGTATAGTTAATTGGATCTTCACATGATTATGATTATTAGTTTATTCCTAGATTATAATTGGCGTTGATATACGTCAACAATCTGACTTAATTGATGATCTTAATACTTACTAAAAATCATAATCATTAATTGATAATTTTGTAGTGATACATTGACCTAAATCCTATATTGCAGGTTGCGAGCTAGCTAACATATTTCTCCACACTTTTCACATGTTCCTACAGTAGGATCACAACCACAGAAGTACCACTTTATTAGCACTAATCTAAGTCTTTGGGAGCATCTGTTCTTCCTCTCATTGTGTAGTGGCATTCCATTCCATCCTAGATATATTAAGAACATTGTTGCGCATGACCAGCTAATATATGGATATAAAGCGAAGTTAATTCGCCCAAGAATATTTGCTGGCAGAAGAGAATCCAAGGAGATAATCTCAAAGTGAAGCTAAGCATCAGAGAACTTTTGTGATAGTCACGCTTAAATTAGTTTATGTTAAGGTATGTATAAGGTAGTTTTTCTAAGATAACGAAAGAGTACAAAACACGCCTGCCCTTTGTGAAACATAATCTAATTTTCTGTATTTTTCTATTAACTTAGATCCAGATCCATGCTAGATTTAGATTTTTTATGATAAAATAAAGTGATTTAAATTTTTTATTTTTAGGTTAAGATAAAACTAGATAGCTGAACTAAATATGTTTAATATACACAAAGCTTTAGAACTAAGATTTTTTTGACTTATGTTTCATCAGTTTTAAGAAATCCTAAATCTGTAATTGTGCCAAATAGGGTCTGATTACTGCATTCGACTCAATATTATATTTGAGCAAAAATTTCTTGAGACTAAATCAGGGTTGGCATAAGCAATTTAAATAAAAACTGCAGTTCATTTAAATTTTTTTATCAGGCATGCTTACACGTGAGAGCAGAGTGTTCAGGTATGTGTAATTTTTCTCAACCCTTCTCTATCAATTTAACCTTCTGGCTGAATTGACTGGTGCAACACCTCAATAATTTGTTGGGTATCTCTACTTTTCTTCTTTAAAATTTACTGCTCTATAAATTTCTACGAGATTTAGGTTATTATATAGGTGTATTCCCTTCAAAACAAATAAGTGTCATTGGGTTGTTTGGCATAGTCTAAAAAGGCATATCTGTTAAATATATCCAATATGCCTGTAAAATCCAATAAAGTAAATTTTGATATATACTATGATAATTTATATAGTGAAACAATTATGTGCAATTCTAATATTAGGTTAATTTACAGGACAGCTAAAATATCTATAAACATATTGTTGTTCAATATTGAAATACACTAAATTCAGGATGACAGTTATTTTAAATTGGTCCACACATATTCTACAAACATTAAAAAATCTGACAAAAACTTGTTACTTTACTCTGGCAAATTAAGACAAAACTTTGTAGATTTTTTTGACTGTACGCGACAGATCACTTCAACAGGTACTTCACTAGTGGAGTAAAGTAGTAGTGTTATCTGAAGAAATTGACGTGTTTTTTACACCAACTTGACATGAAGAATTGAGCATCTGCCTAGTGACACTTTTTTTGCGATGGCCTAGTGACGCTTTAACTATCGCCCAAATTGAAGTACATTAATTCCAAAAACTCTCATATTATATTATACTCCTTTTCATTTGTTTGATTTTTTATAATAATTCTTTGAATTTATCTAATTTTATAAAAAAATATGTCAACACCTATAGTATCAAATTAATTTCATTAAACTCATCATAAACATGTATTAATAGTGTATTTATTTGATATTATAGATACTAATATATTTGTCTTTAAGCTTAATTAATGTTTAAAAAAATTAATTTAAAAAATCAAACAACTTATAATACAAAACATAGATAGTACCATCTAGCGTACTTAACAAATGCACGTGGAACATTCTAGTTGACTTTGTATTAATTCAGCATTGCTTGTCTATTAATTATTCTCTCCGATCATGTCTACGGATAGTGAATTACTAAAATTCCAACCGCATTTAAGTTACTTAGTTTTTACGGTCTTATCGGGAGGTACCACAGTTTACTAATTAACCGACTGCAGTCTAGGAAAAGCAAGCAGTGTCAGTCGCATAACTATCACTGTTTCCTAGTTATCCACTCGTACTGGCGGTTCTGTTTTTCTTAACTTTTCAGTAGAGTTTTTCATCGTTAATTATTGATGTTTTATGATTAAAACGTCACTTTAAACTCATATATTTCTATATGTGTATAGGCTCATTAACTACGAGTATAATACAACTATATTTAATATCAGCAAAATAGAAAACTTACACATTAATTAATTTTTTCTTAATATGTAAGAATATATTCAAAACGTTAAGAATTAAGAGCACCTTTAAGAGAGTTGTATTTTTTTCCCTAAAACCTTATATAGAAACTATTCTAAATTTTTTGTTGATCTCTAAAAATCAAGCAATTCACAACAGTATCCCTTTAATTTCAATTCCTATATTTTAAAGAGGATTAGGAAGAGAGTTTCTACTTTTGAGAGAAATGAGAGATGATTTAGGGGATCATTTAGGATAGAGAATTATTTAGAAATACTGTTGTAGCACGAATTTTTTTTTAAAATATCTAAATTTAATTTTAAAAAATTAGATTAAAATACTGTCGGAGATGCTCTAACGAGAGATAGAGGTGAGTTATGCAGACCATGGATGCAACGCATTGCAGTGGACAATCACCTCAATCATCCAAAAGCTTCATGGCCCCCTGCCATGCTGCTTGCCTTTGCACAAAGTGACCACTTGAATCGAATGGCGTCACCTTCTCATCCAAATCCAATTGGCAACCGCTGCCACAAATAATGCAACAACAAGTCTCAAGAAAAATAATGGAGCGTTAGTTGAGGCTTTAAAAAATTTGTGGACAATGGTAGTTCCCATACGACTCTTGCTAGCTATGAGAATGATGCGGTGCATGCTTTCTCCGGTCATAAAAATATGTTTTTTTAACGTAATGAAACTTTTAAGTCTCTATATCAATATAATTTTATATTTAGACTGGTTATATAAAATCGTATTTGTATATTTGTCTTGAAGAGTATATATTGTAGTATTTACCGTTTTATAAAAATGGTGAAATTAAATTTTGTGGAGGACATTTTCTCGTGATCGGAGGAATTAAATTTTCTCTTAATCTACTCCAACGAAAGCAAGTGTTTCCCGTCTAAAAAAAGAATGATGCTATTAGCTAAGTACTTTTAGTAACTTATGACATCTAAACCACTTGTTTGTGTGATTTATATATGAAATTTCCGTGAATTTCTTTATGTTTTTCACCTGTGCTCTCCACGAGTGCATGGATATTGGTGTGTCCAAAAGCACAACGCCGTTTTGCTCCCTAATTGCTCCACTGATTTTTTTTAATTATAGTGACTATCCCTAATAGTTATTATTGAACCAAAACCCATCTTTGTCTAGATCCGAACCATATTTAAAACTAGATTAAAAGTTTAACCCGAATTTAAACCACGTAAACCCGGCAGAGCGCGACAGGGCGACATGAGAGGCAGAGTAGTAGAAAAAAAATTCCAACCTAGGCACCGATTGCCATGTCGTCTCACCTTCCTCCATCCACGAACCTACCTTCATTTGCCTCGCTCTGCCACCTGCAACACCCTCCCCCTTGTTCGTCCACGGCGAGAGAGAGAGAGAGGTAGAAAAGAAGAGATCTCCTCGCCCTTAGGGATCGAACCAGTGCAATCCCTGACCGTGATGCCTACCTCAATCCCTCATCTTGTGGCCCACCTCGCCGCTGCAACAAAGCAACTCATAGCGAGGTCAATGGGGTCTACAAGCCTATTCTGCCCTAAACTCCTAGTTTTGTAATTTTTTAGATTATTTTTCTATAGAGCTATTTGATCAATTTTATTATAATTTATAAGAAACTATCGGTCAATTATTATAGTCTACATAACCCGATTGATCCATGGATAAAAAAACCTAGATTGAGAGTGGGTCCATGCCCTAACGGGTAATTGTCACCCTTATTGCCCAAGCTAGCAAGTGGCTGTCCTTGTGAATTTACTAGTAGAAATATTTATGCTGGATCCATGCGCAACAAGGTAAAAAATAAATTGAAAAGATGGTAACCGAAAGCAAGGTATCTGTAGGAGAATATGTAAAAGCCAGGGTTTGGCATGGATTAATTCTATACCTAACTCATGTGGCGATGAGAGACGGACTCTGAGTCAAGTCATGATAAAAAAATAAATCATCCAATTATTAGGTATAAGAGAAAGATCTACACCATCCAAATCAATTAAACTTTTTCATATAATGACAATTTCTTAAAACATTGTTGATTTTGATGACCTCTTAAACCATGTTAACTAGCATAAAAACCCTAACATGTTCGGTTCTAAAACACACATAAATACTGGTTTTACAGCCAACACTCAAAAAATGGCACTGATAATCAACTATTATTGATGTTGGTTCAAAAACTATCACATATAGGAACAGACACCCATAGTGTGATTCTAGTTTTTAACTTTACAACCACATAAAAGTCAAAAAATATTTTTATCTTATGAGACATTTAGATATAGTCACATGTCCTGAGTCACAAGTCACTTTGATTTTTCACGCACTTGCAATTGCTAGGATTCAAACTTATAGCCTATGTTTCCACGTGTTATCTCTTTATCATCTCATCTCAACACAATTCCTGATAGAATAGAGTAAACTATTTTTTGCTTTAATTTTCTAAAAACTATAGTGTTTATTTCAGACTCTAAATAACTTTAAATAAAAAGGTTGTCAACTATAAAGATATCGTCGAGTTCTACAACTATTATATAGAGTATATCTTTATTTGATATTGTCTGAAAATTTTAAATTTTTTTATTTGTACTAATTTTTAATAAAAAATCTGACACCAACTTAATGTTTTGTAATAGTGATCAAAACATCTCATATACTTCGAACGAGATAACTTGGGAGACATATATGTCAAAGGGGTGATATTTGTGACATGCACTAATGCCTGCACTTAGTAGACAGACAATTGATATCACATTAGTGCTAAGATGGCACAAATATCTAATTTCCACGCGAATCACACACGAAGAGGTTGTTTGTTTAAGACTTGAAAGGGAGTTTTTTTAGGAGAGAGGCCATCTTGAGGCAAGGGCTATATTCCTACACAAACATCCATCGGGGAACTCCAAGTACGTACATGGATGTTATTGGCTCCTGTTCCTTAATTTTGATGTTTTAGATATGTTCTTAAAACAACTAAGGTGTATATTTCTTGTTTTGGGTATACTAAATACAATTATGGTGTATTTATAGTTAATAAGTTTACATGTATACATATAGGGATATATAAGTATAAAATGATACTTCAATCACTAAAACATCAACAATTAGTATCAAAAGACTTTAAGCTTACAAAGGCAAAAATGCATTCTTAAGTTCTCGTGCAGGTGCGATTTTAGTGAGGCCAGGGATTTATCGCAAGCTTCCATTTCTTTAAATGTATTCCACTACTGTAGGAATATTAATTTTACCTACGAGTCCAGGTACTCGTGGGTATCCCATATCCGACCCAACGGACATAGGTTTAAGTTCAAATTTGTGTCTATGAGTTTACGAGTTTAGGTACCTATTTAGTGTGGAGTTAGGCACGAGTTTAGCTTTTAAACCTGCAGGTTTACCTGATTAATATATTTTTTCTAAAATTTAGCCTAGTGCTCTAACCAACCCAATAGCTGATGGAAGCTCCGGGCCAGCCCCAGTTTTAGTTTCTGGAGGAACCAGAAGTTTCGGTTGGACCGAAAGTTTCGGATCTGCCTGAAAGGTGAATTCTGGATGAACCGGAAGTTTCGGGTTAAACAGAAACTTCTGGATCGAAATAAATTCGATACAGAATGTTATTTTCGGAAGTTTCGGGCCTAGACCAGAACTTCTGGGCCAGACGAATAGATTAGATTTGTTGGGCTTTAATACTGATTAAAGGCCCATGAGAGGGCACTATATAAGGAGAGGAGAGGCTAGGATGAGTTGTTGTTGTTGCTGTTGCCCCTACCCTAACCCTAGCCACCACCTCTCCCTTGGCCTCACCTGTTGTGGCCGCATCTCTCCTAACCTCGCGTGTGGTACTAGCATATCGGCGTGAGGTAATCCCATTCCTGTACGTGTGGATACCGTGGAGGCACCGCTGCTAATGCGGTGCTAATCTTCTCATGAAGATCGCAATAATACATCGACTTCATCATCGACGATTGGATGGAGCTAGGCGGAGTTGATCGAGGACGCGCTTACCCAACTCTTCTTCCGCTGCACTAGCGCGTCTCGCGTTAGAAGTAACGATCCATGATCCCATTACACGCATGGTTCCTAGGCGAACTGGGTAGAAAATTTTGATATATAGTATTAGAGCCTACGTGCGTAGTGTTCAATCTAGATCATGCACATAAAGGTGATATATGGTGGAAATAGATTAGATCTATCGTTCTTGCGTCGGATTTTTGGAAGTTCCGGGTTTGACTCGGAAGTTCTGGCCGAAATAATTTTTGTACAGAAGGTTATTTTTGGAAGTTTCAGGTTTGACCTGAAAGTTTCAGGCCAAAATAAATTCGATACAGAAGGTGATTTCGGAAGTTTCGGGCTTTGAGCCGGAAGTTCCGATCCGTTTTTTAGTCACTCATAGATTCTACGTCTAACTTGTTTTTGCAGAGAATGTTGTGACTGGTATGGCCTTGTGATGTATATGATGCATACGTGTAATTTTCATGGCCTGCGTGTCATGGTTAATTGTAGCCCAAGGCTGTTCCATTGTTGTACGACCTGCGTGTTGACATGTGATGCTTCTTCTTATATAATTTGTATAGTGCTATTAGATATAATAGACTGATACAAGATCATGGAGGCTTGAAGCATGATGACCCGAAGGACAGGAACCATAGAAATGGAGATCACCATGTGAGAAGGGCCATACTACGTCACAGTTAATATGATTGCCTGTGATGTTTACTTATGTTCCTGTAATACTATTCTTTCATATTCTGTGTGCGGTAGGCATCGTTACCATGTTAGAATAGTTTCCCTTAAAAAACTAAGAGTCTTTGATGCCCTTTCCAATAGCTGCACCTACAAAAGTTTTTGATCAATGTATGGTAGGTCTGCCAAAGCAGGGTGCCATTTTTTTATCTTAACCAGTTAGGGTGGATGTCGGACATCCACAAGCATAGTATTGGTTTGCTTAACAAAGCTATCAAAACAATTTTAGGCTTTGGGGCATGGAGTTGGGCGTAGAGGCATTGGATGCCACCCTAACGAACAAGAGTCACATAGGGATGTGATTAGCAAAGTGTTGCTTACCTATGTCACTAATTTTCTAGCAGTGATGCCAAAGCTCACTAGAAGTTGGTTGAATATGGATCTTGTCCCACTACATGTCGTAAGAGGGAAAACGATTATATATCATATAGTGGAGTATCTTTTATTTGATAGAAGATTTACATAGCATAGTGCTGAAACTTGCATTTTTGTTGTAGATCATGGCACCTAGTGCTAATAACACTTCTAGTTTTAATTTGTGATCAATTCTTGAAAAGGAAAAGCTTTCTGGAACAAACTTTATTGATTGGCATAGAAACTTGAGAATTATTCTCAAACAAGAGAAAAAGGAATATGTTCTAGAGGAACCCTATCTTAATGACCCAACTGATAATGCATGTGTCACGGATCGGAGGGCTTATGAGAAGCATACCAATGATTCAATTGATGTTAGCTGTCTCATGCTTGCCTGTATGTCCTCTGAGCTTCAGAAACAATATGAGAACAGGGATGCCTACGATATGATCGTGGGACTCAAAGGCATGTTTGAGAACCAAGCACGGGCCGAGAGGTATAACACCTCAAAGTCTTTGTTTGCGTGCAGGTTAGCAGAAGGCAGTCTAGTCAATCCTCATGTAATCAAGATGATTGGTTACATTGAGAGCCTAGAAAAACTTAGTTTTCTCCTTGGCCAAGAGTTGGCTACGGATATGATTCTCCAGTCGCTTCCTGCGAGTTTCGAGCCATTCATTTTGAACTTTCATATGAACAGTATGGTGAAAAGCATGGCTGAATTGCATAAGATGCTAAAGACTGCTGACAAAAGCATTAAGAAAAGCTCTAGTCATGTGATGATGGTTCAGAAGGATAGCAAGAAGAGAAAACGTAAGGGCAAGGCTAAAGCTTCAGATGAGATATTGAGCTCTAAGCCTAAATCTGTTGGAAAGTCCAAAGTTGGCCCTGCTACTTCTGACACTTACCACCACTACCATAAGATTGGTCATTGGCGGATGAATTGCAAGTTGTACTTGGAAGAACTCAAGAAGAAGAAGGGAAGTAAGACTTCCACTTCAGGTATAAATATTATTGAAATTAATCTTACTACTCATCCAAGTGATTCATGGGTATTTGATACCAGATCAATGATTCACACTTGCAAATCATTGCAGGGACTGAATAGGACAAGGAAGTGTGCAAGAGATGAATTGGATGTGCGAGTCGGCAATGGTGCAAGAGTTGCTGCGTTGGCCGTCGGCGTTTATTCTTTGTCGCTACCCTCAGGATTAGTTTTAGAATTGAATAATTGTTATTACATTCCTGTCTTGAGCAAAAACATTATCTCTTCTTCATGTTTAAAGGAAGATGGTTATGAAATCATAATAAAAAACTTGTTCGATATTTTTGAATGGTATGCTCTATGGTACTTGTGCATTGATGAATGGATTGTATATTCTGAATCTTGAGGATACACATGTTTATAACATTAATATGAAGAAGCATCGGCTTAATGATTTGAATCCCACTTATGTTTGGCATTGTCGTTTAGGTCATATAAATGAGAAGCGTATGCTAAATTTCTATAAAGATGGTCTTCTGGAGTCATTTGATTTTGAATCATTTGACACATGCGAAATGGCTTGGAGCCATAAGATCCGAGTTAGAATCCATAGAGAAAATCAAGTTCAGAACTTGATCGATCCACTTGATGGTGTCAAGACTATCGAGTGTAAATGGATTTTTAAGAAAAAGGTAGACGTTGATGAAAATGTTCACATCTATAAGGCATGATTGGTGGCAAAATGTTTCAGGCAATTTCAAGGTGTTGATTATGATGAAACATTTTCGCCCGTTGCAATGCTGAAGTCTATCCGGATCATCCTAGCAATTGCCGCATATTATGACTATGAGATATGATAAATGGATGTCAAAACGGCTTTCCATAATGGAAACCTAAGCGAGGATGTGTACATGACATAGCCTGAAGGTTTTGTCGATCCAAAAAATGCTGGAAAAATTTGCAAGCTTTAAAAGTCCATTTATGGGCTGAAGCAAGCTTCTCAGAGTTAAAATCTTCGTTTTGATGAAGTGATCAAAGGGTTTGGTTTCATCAAGAATGAAGAAGAGCCTTGTATTTACAAAAAGGCTAGTGGGAGCGTACTTGTATTCCTGGTCTTATATGTAGATAACATATTGTTGATCGAAAATAATATTCCAATGCTCGATGCTGTTAAATATTCGTTGCGAAAGAGTTTCTCAATAAAAGATCTTAGAGAGGCAGCATACATATTGGGCATAAAGATCTATAGAGATAGGTCAAGAAGGCTAATTGGATTAAGCCAAAATAGTACATTGACAAGGTATTGAAACGGTTCAATATACAGGATTCCAAGAAATGTTTCTTACCAATGTCATATGGTATTACTCTTAGAAAGAGTCAGTGTCCTTCGACACCTGATGAGCTAGAGAAGATGAGTGTGATCCCGTATGCTTCCACAATTGGGTCCATCATGTATGCCATATTTTGTACACACCCAGATGTTTCCTATGCTCTAAGAGTATCCTCAAGTACTTGAGAAGAACTAAGGATATGTTCCTAGTCTACGGAGGTGCGGAGGAGCTCGTTGTAAATGGTTACACCGTCGCTAGCTTCCAAACCGACAAGAACGATACGCGATCGCAATCTAGATTTGTGTTTTGCCTTAATGGAGGCGTAGTGAGTTGAAAAAGTTCCAAGCAAGAAACGGTTGCAGATTCAACAATGGAGGCCGAGTACATTGCAGCTTCTAAAGCTACAAAGGAGGATGTTTGGATCAAAAAGTTTATTTCTGAGTTAGGTGTTGTCCCTAGTGCGTCTAGTCCAGTGGACCTCTATTGTGATAATAGTGGTGCCATTGCATAAGCCAAGGAGCCTAGGTCACACCAGAAGTCCAAGCACATACTGTGACGCTGTCACCTCATCCGAGAGATTATAGATAGATGTGATGTAAAGATATGCAAGGTGCACATGGATTCGAACATTGCCGATCCGTTGACGAAGCCTCTCTCATAGCCCAAGCATGAGGCGCACTTGAGCTCTATGGGTATTAGATACTTGTGTGATGAGTCTAGTATATGTGAGAGAAGGAGTCTTGTCTATGCTGATGTATTTTGGATAATTGGTTATCTTGTTCCCTGAATAATTATTTTTTACATTGATAAGCAAGTATGTGACTTGTTTGTGAAACTCTTTGTTTTGTCATGATGTTATTCTAAACGATCCCTAATCTCATATCATTATGTCGGATAGTGATAATTTATAGATTAGGACATTTGACTGATTAATGATCATGTTTTATGGATCATAGATATGAAGATATCAAATCAGTGATATGGACACATGTTAGAGAACATGGTGTTGGATAGACCCACCTTGAGATACTGCTGGGATTATTATTCTTAATGTGCCATCAGTTGTCATCTCAAATGGTGTACCTGCAGAATCATTTGACCTGAGATCGTTATTGATTCCAGAATATATAGTAACACACTTAGGGGCTTCCAAACGCTATTCCATAGCTGGGTAGTTATAAAGGTTGCTTTCGAGTATGTTATGAAACATATCTTAGGATGTGAGCGATCAAGATAGAATTTACCACTCCTAAATAATGGGAGAGACGTCTCTGGGCCCCTCAAGATAGTTGGATTAGGAAAGTGCATGGCCATGCCACTATGATTAAAGAATTAATCATGATTAATCTACCACTTGATCTAGTGAAGTGTCGAGCTATCACAAGAGTGGCACGAATCTCTCCTTGAGCTTGACTGATGTCGTGTGGTAAAGAGATTTGTGCGTGAGTATATCAAGGTTCAGAAAATATAATTTTGATTTTATATACTTTCGGGGGTCAATATGTGCTGCTAGGTACCGCTATTGATTTGCAATCTAGAAAGGGTTTCTGGGTAGCGGCCATTTGCATATGAACATATCGGGTCACACGCTTAAGGGGATGGGATTTAAAGCTTGCAAGAATTGATTCTTGTGCAATTGAGAGATTGATGGAAATATGCCTAAGAGAATTCTGGGGAACCGGAAGTTCTGGCTTGAGGCCGAAAGTTCTGGGTTCTGGAAAAACCAGAAGTTTCGGTGCAACCGGAAGCTTCGGGCCAGCCCTAGTTTCGGTTTCTGGAGGAACCAGAAGTTTCGGTTGGACTGGAAGTTCTGGGCCTGCCTAAAAGGTGAATTCTAGACGAACCGGAAGTTTCGGGTTGAACTGGAACTTCCAGGTCGAAATAAATTCGATACAGAATGTTATTTTCGGAAGTTCCAGGTCTGGACCAGAACTTCTGGGCCAGACGAACAGATTAGATCTGTTAGGCTTTAATACTGATTAAAGGCCTATGAGAGAGCACTATATAAGGAGAGGAGGGGCTATGACGAGTTGTTGTTGTTGCAGTTGCCCCTACCCTAACCCTAGCCGCCACCTGTCCCTTGGCCTCACCTGCTGTGGCCGCATCTTCCCTAACCTCGCGTGTGGTACTAGTATACCGGTGAGGTGATCCCGTCCTTGTACGTGTGAATACCATGGAGGCACCGCTGCTACTACGGTGCTGATCTTCTCGTAAAGATCACAAGGATACATCGACTTCGCCACCGACGATTGGATGGAGCCGGGAGGAGTTGATCAAGGACGCGCTTTCCCAACTCTTCTTCCGCTGCACTAGCACATCTCGCGTTAGAGGTAACGATCTATGATCCCATTACACGCATGGTTCCTAGGCGAACTAAGTAGAAAATTTTGAATTTACTGCTAGCGTAGTCTCCCTATTCCCTAACAATAGCAAGGGACCACTACTCCACTATACCAATGTATCCTAACCTAATCTTGTGCAACTTGCCACCGCTGAGTCCCCATCTCCCTCTTTGGCTCTCCCTGATTCGCCCGCTTCCTCAGTCATCGCCAGCCATTATCAACCCGTCACCACCCCCGAGCCTGCCATCACCCACCGGTCGCTGCCATTGAGCCTATCTTCACTAACCATGCCCACGCCCATCACGCCTACGCCTATCGTCTCCCGTAACATCCATACCTATCGTCTCCTGTAGCACCCACGCCTTCCATTGCCTATTGTGGCCACGCTCACCATCACCCGTCACGGCCATGTCCACCATCGCCCATCATACCTGTGCCCAACATTGTTCATCACGCCCGTGCCTGCCATCGTCCGTCTCGCCCACAACCGCTATCACCCGCTGCACCGCTCGCCATCGTTTATCACACCCATGCTAGCTGTCACTCGTCGCCCAGAGTTCTCGATCTAGCGGATACACCTGTCACCGGCCTCCCCTAGCACCTGATCCGATGGATCGGCCCATCGTCGACCACCCTAAGCCCATCATCTTCCACCTACTGTTTGCCACCCACTGCCCCCGTGTCCATCACCCATCATTCGCCGCTCGTGCGCCCATGCCCGCCATCACTGTGTTTAACCTATGGGTTTTTCATTGGGTTTCGAGTAATCAACGAGTTCAAGCATGGGTTTAGTTTTAAACCCATGGGTTTCACGGGCACAAGTTTGAGCGGATACACTACCACAGAAACGGTCTTTAGTGACGGAGCTTTACTGATGGATCAATGACGCACATCACTAATACACTTGTAGTGACGGACTGTTTTACATGTGTCAGTAATGATGTAATATTAGTGACGCGTCACGGTACGACCCGTCACGAAATGGCATCCTCTATAGTGATGGGTCATGTTGCCACCCGTCACTAAAGAGGGACACCTCTATTAGTGACGGATCACAGTACCACCCATCACTATAGGGTGTAACACGCGTGTTATTTTACCTGTGTCACTAAAGAGCCTACAACCCTAAGGCCACCGTTAGTGATGTGTTTTTAGGGATAACCGTCACTGATGACAAGTACTTAAGAACCTCAGATTCACCGAGCACCGCACTTATTGGTCCCACCCGCTACTGACTTTACCCTTGTCCCATAACTGCCGACCGGCCACAGTTAAGTCTCTAGCCACTGGTCAGTCGACCACTGTAGCACGCACGTGCCTGGGATGACGACCCACACTGTTACATGCTTCGGTGCACCGCCC
>KE373101.1:918824-931806 GCA_000418225.1 Zizania latifolia
GCCGCGAGAACGGCCGGCTCAGGGACGAGAAGGCCGAGCTCACCAAGAAGCTCCAGCAGCTCGCGCAGTCGGCGCCGGAGAAGAACGCCGCCTCCCCCTCGACATCGAGCAATCACAGTAGCTGCTCCTCGGACCTATGCAAGAACAGCACAACGACTACTGCTGCTGAATGAAAATATGTTAATTATTATCCAACCAAAATTTCGCTTGAGAGGATAATAATTACTAGTTATCAATAAGAACGTGTACAACTAATATAAACAAAGGATAATTATTGGAGATGGAGGCATGTATGAGCAATGAACCCTGAGACAGTTTTTCCTATTTCAAGGAGGTTTTGCTGTGTATTTTTACAACTAAGCACGAACTTATCTGAGGATAAATTAACATGGATCATATGTACTATTCACATATTGCAAACTTGCATCAATAGAACAGTAGCAAGACCAAATGATGGGGTAGAAAAGCAAGAAAGGACTATAAACCATATAAACCAAGAGTGATTTTATGGTCGTTGAGGTACACTAGTTACTAGCGCTAATTCACGATTTTCTTGCCTCATTTTATATCTCTGCCAAAACGCAGTTCAACTATGGAGAAAAAATGGTGACTTTCACGTAGTGATGTCACTGGGTTCAACTTAGATGTAATGGATTATGCTTTGCGATTGCTAATGGGTGGCATATTTTCTTGATGTTAACTTACCAAACTGCTTCTGCTTTTGTTCGGCACTACACTTGCGGAGTAGCTATTTTAATTTACCTAGTTGTATCAAGCAAGGTTCTGCGGATGTATCAAACAATTTTGGTATATTGTTGTAACATCAAGATCTGAACCACAGTCCACATATTCCTATTCATTGATATGCTTATCGGATAGGATTCCAGAGAATCTCGAGGCAAAGCCCGGCAACATGTGCCACAACAAAAATATATGCCTCTGCAATCTGGAAATTCCAATACGCAATGCATAAACATGATGATTATCGAAACAGACAACAACAAATGAGGATAAAAAACAAAGCATAACGGAGTATGATATTTTTGCCTTGCAAACATTTGAGCTTCAATTTAAATATACCCGAGAGATTTGATAATTTATCATCACCAAGATATAGCTTCGCATTTTTATTATATTCATTGATCTAAATGATCATATATGTCATTGTCCTAAGTAACATCATAATTAAGCATCTTTCACAAATAATCAATTTTTTCGATATACGTTGTAGCTCACAAAATTCCAATGTCAAATATAAGGGCTCTTTGGAATGAAGTATTTTCAAAAAAAAATTAAAGGATTTAGTGTAATTCATATGAAAATACCATAAAATCCATGCATTCTGAAGGAGGAGCCCTACACATAGGATATTGTACACAAAATAATTCATCACTCAAAGGAAACGAAAGGAAAAAAAAAGGCGAATTCCCATTGCAAATTGTGTTGTTGAAGATAGGAACGACACCAGTGCACCAGAGCAGAAGAAAAACAAATCTAGAGACTGCCCGTGCAAGTGCGGTATTAGCCAAAGGATGTGCAGTACAGGGTACAACTACGTGTGAACCAAAGGGAGAAAGGTGCTCACCAGAGTGAGATGCTCACATCACAGGCCCCAGGCAACAGTAATTAAAAGGGCAGGACCCTGGCTTGTGCGGCGCACGGTGGAATAAGCACCAATGCACCATGCAATGTCTCTGATGGTGCCAATGGAAGCTTTCTTTGCAACATGAGGGAACAACTGGAAAGTACAAGAGCACCTCAACAAACCGTCCCTCCCAGGAGCCATTTTACCGGTGCAGGTACAGGTGCATGAAGATGTGAATGGCTGCAGCTGCAGTTCAGGTGTGTTTGGTCATACATCTGCTCATCATGATTCCAGGGGCACTTGTAGACTGCAAGTTGAAGATTGCAGTCTACATTGCACAGATGCACTGAAATAATTGGCATTGGAGACCCTGGAATGTTGGTACTAAAAACAGAATATAGCGTGGTAAGATAGTAATGCCCTACAAAATGACAGCATTCGGGCAGAAAAGGAATCTGAAAAATATGTAGAGATCATGCACATTACTGTGACGACAGGTAAAAAGTTGAAGACATACCCCCAGAGGAATAATTTCAATATGAGCATGTTTTGCATAGATTTTAAATTGAGCATGTTGATATTTTACACGCTTCAGGTCAATTTTCAACTACCCGACCCTCATCCATCGGGTGGTATTCATAGATAGTTGCCACTTGCCAGGTGTTACAAGTTTTTTGCAGACAAATTGTCCGTTAATTTCTTCGACGAGACTTCACCAACTAGAGATAAAGGATTGTGCTTGGCAAAGGAGGCAATCAAAGATGCACAAATGCCCTCATTAGTACAGCTCTTCTCCTGGCGAAATTTTGCTGGGTCTGCAAATAAACTTGAAAACAGGCACCTAGGAAACAAAAAGCAAAAGGTTGCTACAATGAAATTCCAAACACAATTAAAAAAATTAAACAGAAATACAGAATTGATAATTGCACCTGCTTAACAGAATTGTCTCAGACTGGATAGTCATTTCTTCAAACATATCTTCTGTCCACCAAATGGTGAAATGTCAAAAAAACATATAGCTCCATTGTCAATACAGAAAGAAAAAGACCTAGCATCTGAAGTCAATTCATAAGTTGAAGGAATAAGTCTATATAACTCTCTCACGTATTGCTGATTGACTATTTAACCTCTGGCCTAATAAATCAGTTGTTTAACACTCTAATATTTTAAATACTGTTTACTTAACCTCCTAAGGTGGTTTTGTAAACTGGTTTTGTCCTGTTACCATGCCACGTTGGACAAGATTGCCACATTGATTGCACGCGCCTGCATAAAAAACTAATTGAGCAATTGCAATGCTTTCTTTTCCTGTTTATGAACTGCGGACAATACAAATTTTATATACTATATGTATCATTTACATATTACATATGTGATATTATCTTATCAGTAGCAGGACTTATATGTGAGTAAAATTGAAATGATCATCAGGCAAACCAAAACATCTAGGAGCAATTGTATGGACTGAATACAAAATGTAGTGGTTTTTTTATGCAGGCGCATGTGACCAACGTGGCAATCTTGTCCAACGTGACACGGCAGTAGGACAAAACCAGTTAATAAAACCACTTTAGGGGGTTAAGTAAATGGTATTTAAAAGGTTAGGGGGTTAAACACCTGGTTTATTAGGTCAGGGGTTAAGTGATCAATCAGAAATACGTGAGGGGATTATGTAGATTTATTCCTAAGTTGAAAAAACTAAAAAGCAAACTTTGCTACAATATCCAGTCACTGGCTGTCCAAAGTAAGGAAGGCATGTGAAATGCATCTTTTCAAGACAACTGTTAGGTTAGTCATCTTGGCATTACTGGATTCAATAACATAAATAGGATTCTGACTAATTGTGTTTCTCGATTCAGTGTATTGTGACTCAGATCCCCAATCTGATTAGCTTCAGAAACACATAATCCATAGGTTTAGATTTTTTTTTCTCATACTAAGTAATCATGCATATGATCTGAACATCCATGTTAATTTTTGCACTATCAGTTGAGCGTTTTTTAAGCTACAATGCAGAAAAATGATCTATTACAGATAAAAGTAAAGCACCCGATAGCATTAGTGTGTAACTAAACAGAGATCCGATTGCCTGAACAAACAAGCAAAAGTGCTGTAGACCTTAATATACCATGCCATACTATTGTCATATGATTGAAGTGCACTGATACCTTCGCGAAAAGCCTTGCTAGAAAAGTATTTGGCCTTCAAACGAGCTGCAAGCACAGCCTGATATTTGTTGACCTTCTCTTCATGCTCTAAGGTTTCTGCTTCACTGTGCAAAATAATACAAGAAAATTTACTATCTGAATCCATGATTTATCCTGGTGAGTCGTGACTAATCAGCAATTTAACTCCATACTAACAATATACAAGCCAACAGCTCTCATTTGATCATGAAGACATTGTATAAAATTTATATAAAATTGTTGGAAATATGCATTTTCATTTTAGCAGCGCCAAATAAGGTCGGTTATTATGTCCAAAAATACAAAAATGACAACAATCTATAGAATAAAAACAGAACATAACTTGATAATAAAATTAGTGTTTGTATTCAATGAGTTAAACGTATGGCTTGCATACTTTCAACATAACCTTTTTGATCTAAAAACTTGATGCAACTAAATAAGGCTTAAATATAATAAGAATATTAGTATAATGAAGATTAAGAAGAGCATAAAAACTTGGGAAATATATTTGTGAGATACTAAATCTGAAATGCCAAGACAGAAATGTCAAAGAAACCTTCAAGCAACGTCTTCAGTCAAGCAGCAGCTGTGAATGTTATGACAATAAGGGTTGACAGTGCTGCTCAGCTACCACACGGTAGCCGAGTTTCTGCTGCTGGTCGTACGATCGAACAGGCCGGTTTGATTCAAAATTCAAATTTGAAATTGAAAAAATGCAAAATTTTGAAAAAAAATCATAAAAATAGTATATGAATTAAGACGATTTATGGTCAAATTAGTTTTCAAAAATATCGAAATATCACAAAGTTATGAACTGAGCAAGATAAACAAAAATACAAAATGCAAAAATAATCCACTTGTTTAATCTTCTTCATGTGTTGTATATGTGTCATGGGTTGGATCCATGACGGGATAAATACCACCGGGAGAATAGCCGAGCGACATCGGCTGTTAGGGATGAGAGATAGACTTAGGTTAGGGAGAAAAACATTAAGACGGGAGACTAGACTTCTTTCTTCATTGATTTTTTTATGAATACAACCCTACCTATAGAGCCTACAAGACCTAACCGAATCCATTATGACTCTAAGACTCTATCCATTAACCTGCTAGGACTCTCAATTACAGACCTAAACTCTTATTAACTGCTAGACTCTAATCTGTCCTGGACTCTTATTAACTGCTGAACTCTAATCTGCATTGAACTCTCTAATTTGCCTTAACTGCTACAGTACCCATGGATACTGTTTGCATGAACAGTCGCGTGGTACTGTTCACGTGGCTGGGCCTAGGCCTGGCAGCCCTAGCCCACAACACATGACAATATGAGTGGCAAGATCGCATTCTAGAAGTTCCTCCTACAAATATGTATATAAGTGATAAGATCCTCAATTTTATTCTATGTTATATTAAGAATTACAAATCATTGTAGTTTAGACGGGATAAAGCTGAAAGAAGTATAAAGTAAATATTCTTGATTCACGTGACTTACAACTAATATATACAGAGGAATACAACTTCGCTTCTAATCAGTGGAGCTATCAATGATAAGTTAAAGATGTTCGAATTGCCAATTAGCCATGTTGTATTGTAATTTGTATGTGAAGTTGTGCACTTATAAATTTATAGTATTGTAAGTTTCCAATTTATCTCGGAAAGCAATAAACATTATGCCAAAATCTTAACAAAATGTACCAAGAATTTGTATAACATTACAACAGTGTTATGTAGTTTTACAATTTTCAAATTTTGTTGAAAATTTGCCTAACCGATTATCGAGTTGGTACAGTGGTTACCGAGCCTGATACCGTGGTTACTGAGCCTTGTACCGAGATTATCGTTTTCGTTGAACCGATTTGAATTCGAAATTTAGAATCTGAAATTTGATCAAATTGGGCCGGTAACCGTCCATCCATGCCTAGGCGGTAACCGAGGCCCAATCGAAATTGTTAACCCTGATGGCAATTGGCAATTCCAAGATGCAATTGAAAATACAACTTTGGCAGAAGCCACCTAGGGCCAGTTTATCCATGGTAATCAGCAGTGTTCTAAAAATCGGAACTAGGCGTCACCTAGCCGACCAAAAGGTGCTAAGCGGCAGGTTGTCGCTGCGATTCGGGGCTCGGCGCCGTTGGCGCCTAGGCGGTCAATCGCGGGGCCAAGCGGTCAATCGCGGCCAGATCCGTCGACAAATCCATCACCCACCACCCATCCGCTGCTGCACTCGCCGCTTGCCCGCCGCTACACTCACCGCCCACTGCTAGATCCGTTGCCCGCCACCAGTCCACCGCTCGTCGCTAGATTCGCCGCCCGCCACTGTCCGGCGCCAATCTTCCTCACCGCGCTAACTGCCTACTTGGCTATTGCTCTATTGTATTTGTTTTCTTCCTACTCAAAGTGACATACCCATTGCTCTATTGTTGTATCTGTTTTCTTCTTACTCAAAGTGACATACCAGGACTTCTAAATGATATTTATCTGTTCCAACTTCTAAATGATAATACATTAATAGTTAATTCATGGCACTATTCTTTATGTTGGTGTGTTCAAACTTTGCTAAAACATGTGTTTTGATTGTTGTTTTTGGTTAAACATGTATAGTCTTACTGTTGCAAACAAAGCTGACATGCTTATTTGGGCTGAGGCCTAGGCGCCACCGAGGCGCCCCTATGTGTTAGGCGCCAGGGCAACACCTGGCTAGCGCCTTCTTGAACACTGGTAGTCAGTACCATGATAAGATTTGTAGTCAGCAAATATGTGAGTTTCCCACCATTTATATTTGAACTCAGGCATTTCCACATCTATTTTCTCTCACCAAATGAAAAGATTCCTTATGAACTATTCCTGCTTGTTCACACTATTGTTCAAGTACCACACGCCCGTTGCTCGTGCAAGAGAATGAGCGCATGCAGGTAAAATTGTGGTGGTGAAATCTTTCTTATTTCCAGTATGCTCCGAGCAATAATTCAAGCACATCAACCAACTACTGCTCAGTTCATCCAAGTCACAGACAAGCAATTAAGCAAAAAAAACACCAACACTCTCGACTCAAAACAACGCGCAGTCCGCTTGCTTCCTACACCCAGACTCTCTTACTGAAAGAGATAAATTGCAGAGAGAACCATTCGTGGCAACAATTGAACAAACACAAAGCAAGCATTGCAGAAAGGAAACGGTGAAGACCAGGTCGGAGAGGGGCATTACGAGTTCTCCAACGGCGGAACGCGGGCACTGGACTCCCGTGCGACGGAACCGACCGTTGCTTCCTCCTGCGTGGGGAGAGACAGGAAACCCTAGAGGTTCAGTGAGCTGAGCTGAGCGCCGCGCGATCAATGTAGATTACCAATTGAGAACCCGAGAGGGAGGGAGGGCAAGGAGGAGATCTATCCAGAACCTTTACAAAGTGACGCTCCGACGGCGAGGTGCAGACCACGGCCGGCGATGTTCCCGGCGGCGGAGCGCCGGCGGGGCGCGGGATCCACGGGGACGACGGCATCTGGAAGGCCGGCGATGACTGACGAAAGCGGCCGCCGATAAAAATTGCAACGACCCCAGCCTATCCACAGTCCAGCCCACTAGCCCTTGTTTTCTATGAGTCAAAATTCCGGCCCATCCACGTGTATAGGCCTAGGAAATTGAACTAAAACCCAACCCATCCACGTAGATGGGCCGAGATTCAGGCTTATCCAAATAAGGCCACACATGGATGGCCGGGACTGAGGCCCATACAAACGAGGCCGCCGGAGAGAGCCTGTTCGACTCGGCCCACGCAACCGTTGCCTTTCCTTCCCCTGCCGCGACAGTGGCCCTCGCGGTAAGCTAGCGTCGCCGTCGCCGTCCCCCCATGTGATCGGCACCGCCGCTCCCGCCGCCGTTGCTCCCTCCGGTGCCACTCCCGTGGCTCGCGCGCGCTCTCCGCCGCCTCCGCCGCGGTCTTCCCCTGCTCCGCTGCTGTCATCGCCGCTCCCGCTCAGGTAACAACTGACGGCAGCAATCTTGCTGCCGTGTGAACGAAACGTGCCGTTCTGATTCGTCGTGCAGACTGCCTAGAAGTATGTTCCAGAGTTCAGTATCTTGTGACAGAATCCGTTTGTTTTGGTAAACGAAGCCAAGCCTTTGAGATTAAGTATATTCCAATGCGCAAGGTGAAAATTAGTTCTAGTCAACGACGATCCAGTTCTATTTTTGCTGTTGACCTCGTTAGAAATAATTTTTTCTTCTATTTTTATCTGAAGACTGAACAATGGGACAGTATTTTTTTTCTTACCTCGGCTATTTCAGTTAGTGGTCTTTACAGTGTCCAAGTTGACTACCAATCTCTTGTTAAAAAGCCTCTTATGTTATGTAAAGAGAAGGGACTAATTGTTTTCTTTCCCAGGCAAGAGAGATTGTGCTTTTTCCAGCATCATTTCCCAGCAAGAATGATCCAAACCTGCCATTAGACGCTTGATGGATTTGAAGGAATGATACATGCATAGCAGGTGATAGCTGGACTCACTTGTACCACTTGTCCTGGGCTTTATTTACTGTTTCGTGCACACCTACATTATACGTTTTTATTATGAAGATTTCCAGTGACAAATCATTGGCCTGAGGTTTAATTGCCGCATGTTATTGCCACCACATATTAGAAGATGCAGCGTACTGCATTGTTTAATTCTTGTGTAAAGTATAGCAGATAATTGCTGAGGTTTGGTGCAAAAGTGGTGCATTAGCTGTACTCATGTTGCCCATTTTCATATATTCTTCTAGAACGTGATCCCAAATTTTTGTTTGGTATAGCTAGGGGCAAAACAATGATCAGAGAGAGCTGTTTCAGTACATAAACCAGCTTACATCATTGTTGTTCTGTTTAATGGCTATTAATTAGACCACTCTGTGAGATGGACAAATCATTGTTTCCACCCTGTCTAGAACATGTGCAGCAATTGCTGTCTTAATGCTTCTGCATGAGTGGTATGGTTAGACAAATATTCTCCCCTCCTCTGGAGTTCAGGTCACATAATTCTTCTGGTGTATTGTTATATATACTTACCACATGACAGGCATCAAACAAATTAGTTCAAGCCAAGTCACCTGCTTTGAGCATCTGCTTAGCTCAATGCTCAAGAATGTGAGTTGGCAAGCAAAAGGGGTTCAGAAAACTAGTAGTATCCTCAATGTCTGCCTGTGAATGATACATGTTCCCATTTCTTTATCATTGGATTGTGTTTAGGTAGCCGTGAATCATTGTGGCATTGGGCAAAAAGATAAGAGAGGAGTGGTTTTCTTTGATGAAATGTGGTGTATGCGATTTTATTAGCAAAAAGATAGTAACATGTGTGCTCTATGTACCATAAATTTCTACTAAAGTTGCAATAGAATATGCATAAACACTGCTGACTTTCTAGACACTGGGAGGCAGAGGACAATTAAATTAACTGACCTATCTTCTTCTCTCTTTACTGTTATCATTATGCTTCAATGCTTCATACCTTGTGATAAGGAAATCTACCTGGTCAGAGAATCAGAGGGAGTGTATAGCTTCTGAGTTTGGAGCGGTGTTCATTAATACTATCTAGGAACATAGGAGAAGATTGCAAAGCTCTGCAAGAGACATTAAAGGCAGGGCATTGAAGAATAACCAAAGGATACAGTAGATTTACATGGTAGCAACAGTTAACCTACTGGGTGGTCAACCATGGGAGAACGCTATGGAAGGCAGAAACAAGGACCCAAAAAAGCCTTCCTTTCTCCATGCAATACTCCTAGCAAGCATTCAATCTCAACAAGAAACGGAAAATGATGGAGAGGGTGAAAGAGAGAGAGAGAGATTCCTAGTACAGCGATTCTAGTGCATTTAGCCATTACCAAAAGAAGCTTGTTCTTGATGAGCTACCTCTCTTGTTATGGCCTTTCCTTGATGACTTCCCTTCTCCTCCTTTCTCCGTCTTGCTGGCTTTCTTGCGGGAGCTCATCGATAACTTGGCATGCATGCCATGATCTTCCTCCTCCTCCTCCTTACCGCCGTTGTCTTCGTCGTCGTGCTTCCGGTGGCCGCCGCCGTCCTCGTCGCCGTCCGGCGTGGAAGGCACCTTCACTTTGGCTGGACCGGTCGAAGCATCAGAGGCGAGGGAGTCATCGTCGTCGCCGTCGCCGTCATCTTGGTACTTCTTGCCGCCGCTTCCCCTCACACTGATGTAGCCATAGCCATCATCGACATTGCTTCCTTCACTGCCACTCCCTTTGCCGCCACCGTCGTCATCGCCATGCATGGGGGAGGCCAGGTACATTGTCCACCCGGACTCACTGCTGTTGCAGCCCTCGCCATCGTCGCCGGTGATATGGGAGGACTCCATGGCTAGCAGACAGGCAGGCAGGAGAGGAGATGGAGAAGGAAAGGGAGGGGAGAAGCAAGAAAACGTGAAAACTGATAAAGCTAGCCAAGGGAATAGAATAGCAGAAGGAAGCTGAGATAGGAGAACTTGCTTGCTTTGAGTTTGAGAGAGAATGAAATACTCTAGGAACACTGGCTGGGAATATGTGGCTAGCTCCTCTTTATTTATGCTTCTTCTCTTCTGGACCCCTCATCAATGCAACATTAAAGAAGCCATTGCTCTTGCTCTTGTTTGTGCTTCATGAATACCCTCTACCTGAAGAGAACATTGATGCCTCTGACACCCAGCCATCTTCCTTCTCATGCCATAAGGAGAGGGATTGCAGTGGGGGAGGAGGAGAGGAGGCAGCGGCAGGAGGATTACTGGAGAAACGCCAAGATCCTCGTTGTTTGTTGTGTTGTGTTGCGTTGTGTGTGTGCAATGTGTTCGCCCCCTGTGGCTGCGTCTTGAGGATGTGTCAGGGGAGAGTGGCTGCAAAAGGGTGGCAGTGTCCTTAAATGGGAAAGACAGCCTATCCTTCCAACTGTCTCCAATAACTTTGCCAACCATTTTGTTCTCTGTCTTGTCACCAAACCAGAAGGAGGAGGAGGAGACCTGTTGTTTCCAATGCATTGCCATTGCCACAGTGGTGACACCTTGTGTTACCCATGTGGCCTTGGGGGGCTGGCCTGCCAATGCCATGCTGGGGCACAAATGCTGGGGCACAAGGTGATGCCTATCTATGGCTTTGTTTGTTAGAATGAGGCAGGCACGGGTAGTAAACTCGAATAACGTCTCCGGTCACCACCTGACCCAACCTGTTTAATGGCATCCCTATTACGCATACTCTTCAGAGATGGAGAGAGAGAGAGCATGTGTTCAGTTAGTTTGAACTAGCCAAGCCGGTAGAAGTCGTTGGCATGCAGGTGATGCAGATGCAATCATGCAATGGATGGGTTGCAGGATATATTGCTCCATGTGTGCTACATTAAACTGAAGTTGTTTCATGTGCTGCATATATTGCTCATCTGCATTGTAGTTGCCGGAGAAGGAACGCACACGATTGCAAGGACTCAGCACACACTATGCACTTGGAACATAGAAAAGAGACTGTTACTGTTTTGGCGCTGCTATTTACGTTGCAGCATTTTCTGTTTCTTATATAAACTGCGAAGCAAAAGTACATGCAACATAATTATATTAAACTAACATGCAAACTAGCTAGTGACTTTACATGCATGTTGCAAAATATTAGCACACTTCCTTTCGGCTGTTTCGCACGGCTAGCTTGCATGTACTTCGCCTCGAGCCTCTACACTACGGTCACACGTGTTGAGGTGCTACACACTGCTTACATATGCAAATCACATGGACAAAATAAATATGCAGATATAAAAGTATCAAGATTAGTTGTAACATGCATTCTGTCAATGCTAACTGTACTTTATGTTTCACAGTGCTATCTCCTGTATTCTTTCTGGTGCAGGATTAACATGCATGGCATCATCTCCAAATTGCTTGCGCTTAACTGTCAGACATGCAAAATTTGCAAATCTACAATGTCCGCATCTTTTCCTAAAGAACAACGACTGCAAGAACAGGTTTGATTGACGTCGGTAATTCATTTGAAAATATTATCACATTCCGTGCACAGTGCACCTGGTCCTGAATGTTCTATCCACAAGATGACCTGTTACATTGCAAGCAGATACCCAGGAGGCCATGGCCAGCCGCCAGCCCATGCAGAGCGACGTGACACTGAAAATCTGAAAAGAACCCATGTTTATTCACAGCGACTGACGCAGCGAGCTGCTGTTCAGTGATCACAAACAGTGCCGCAAGCTAGAGAGTAGGAACAAAAACATAGGAAGGGATTGTGCACCTTTGCTGCAGGTCAGGTCACATCCTGAAAATTTTTGCTTGGAAACAGTAATCCAACACGAATTCATTTTAATAGATATGTGAATATGTCACCTTGATTTCTCGATACTAAGGAGGTATCGGATTTTCATTGTATATTTTCTTATCTTGACACCTTTGCTTTTTTATACTCCTGTAACTTTTTATTCTTACCGGTTAAAAATGCTCCGAAGTACTCTCTCCGCCAAAAAAAATATAGTACTTTTTAGAGTTTAAAATTTATTTTAAATATAGTAATCTAATATTAGTAAAATGTTATTTTTATCTTCGAAGTACTCATATTACCTTACATTTTATTACGTATTACTCCACCTAACTACTTTTAGATCTATACTCACTTATCTCAAGAAGAATATTATAGTTTTTTCATATCTAATATATGTGTTCAAACTTAAAACTCTTATATTTTAGAGCAGGGGAGTATTATGGACCAACGTTTTGTTTTTCACTGAAAAATTATCCATCTAAACTTAGGATGAATTTGAGTACAACCCTGTCAAGTGAGACATCAGCACAACACAAGAAACAACTGTGTGCATCAGAAAAAACATTTGATGATTTAAAATTCAAAACAAGAGATTATTTGATTTTTTTAGTACTTTTGTAATTGATATATGGAATTGTCTGAGTATGTAACTATGATTCAGAATGACAGCCACTTATTTCAAATGTGTAGTTTGGCTTAGAAAAAACAAAATTGCCTAACTGAATTGTGTCAAAGCGTCGCCATGATGGCGAACGTACGTAGCATGTCGTCGTCGCCATGAACGTAGCACGTCCTTCCTTACTCCTGTTCCAGCTGTACCCCGATGACGGCATCCACAAGAGGAAGAGGAAGAAGCACAGCCATCATAACCGTCGCATCCACCTGTTCCATCAGCCCGTCGTCCGTCCGTCCGTCACCACGTGCAAGGCTGTCGCCGCTGCCGCCT
>KE373101.1:939416-952378 GCA_000418225.1 Zizania latifolia
AACTGATTGAGATAAAAGATGGCACCCTGCTTTGGCAGACCCACCATACAGTGATCACAACCTTAGTAGGTGCAGCTATTGGAAAGAGCATCAATACTTAATTTTCTGAGGGAAACTATTCTATCAGGGTAACGATGCCTACCGCACACGCAACATGAAAGAATAGTATGACAAGAACTTAAGTAAACATCGTAGGCAATCATATTGACTGTGACTGAGTACGGCCCCTTCACATGGTGATCTCCATCTCCATGGTTCCTGTCCGTCAAGTCATACCGCTTCAGGCCTCCATGAACCTGTATCAGCCTATTACAACTAATAGCGCTATACTAATTACACGAGCTGAAGCATCACATGTCGACGCGCAGGTCGTACAACATTTGAACAGCCATGGGCTACAATCAACCATGACACGCAGGCCATATTATTACAAGCTCGTATCATATACTTTGCAAGACCATACCAGTTACAACATTCTCTGCAAAAACAAGTTAGGCGGAGACTATGCGCAACTAAAAACAGACCCGGAACTTCTGGCTCAGCCGGAACTTCCGGTCGAAGGGACCGGAACTTCCGACTCAGGGCCGGAACTTCCAAAATCAACCTTCTGACTCGAATTTATTTTTGGCCCGGAACTTCCGGCTACACCCGAAACTTCCAAAAACAACCTTCTGTACGGAATTTATTTCTGTCCGGAACTTCCGGTCCAACCAGAACTTCTGGACCCGAAACTTCTGAGTCATACCCAAAACTTCCGAAAATAACATTCTGTATCAAAAATTATTTCGGCCCGGAACTTCCGGTCCAACCGGAACTTCCGGAAATCTGACGACAAAAACAATAGATCCAATCTATTTCCATCACATATCATCATATGTTATCGATCTAGATCGAACATTACGCACGTAGGCTCTGATACCACTGTTGTGTTATAGGGAGGCTACGCTAGCACTTAATTTCAAAAATTTACCCCGTTAGCCCAGGAACCATGCGTGTAATGGGATCATGGATCGTTACCTTGAACCACGAGACGCGCTCGGGCAGAGGAAGTAGAGTTGGAGTAGCGTGGTCTCGAGCAACTTTTCTCCTGGCTTCGTTCGTTCGTCGGCGATCCGGCGATGAAGACGACGCGATCCGATGATCCGGCAAACTCCGCAGGAAGAAGATGAGCACCGATGCAGCAACGGTGCCTTTACGGTATCCACACGTACAGGAACGGTATCACCTCACGCCGGCGTACTAGCACCGCTCGCGTGATCTAGAAGATCAATCACAACACTTGTGATCGTGGAGAGAGGAGAGGTGGCGGCTAGGGTTAGGGTGAAGTAACAATGAACAGCAGCCTCCACGTGCTAGCCCCACCCCTTTTTATATAGTGCACCAACGTGGGCCTTTAATCTGCATTAAAGCCCAACAGATCCAATCTGTTCGCACGGTCCGGAACTTCTGGCTATAGCCGAAACTTTCGGCCACCGGAACTTCCGGATCCCATCTGGAACTTCCAAAATAGACCTTCTGTATCGCATTAATTCTCAACCCGAAACTTTCGGTCCAACCGGAACTTCCGGTTCGTCGAGAAAATCGAACACTGGGACTGACCCAGAACTTTTGGTCCTACCAGATCTCCTGGATGCTCCAGAACCCGGAACTTTCGGCTACAGCCGGAACTTCCGATTCCCCCAGAATTTTCTTGGGCACAATTCTATCAGCTCCCCCCCCGCCCCCCGATGAGGCTACCTCCCCCCTTGAGCTCGTCTCTCTGATGCGTCGTCTATAGCTCCAAGCCTCTCCTTCGATGGCGCCACTTCACCGCCTCGAGGTCCCTTCGATGAGGTAGCCTCCTAGTCCTGAGCGCGCCTCTGATGCGCCGCTTCTCTAGACAGGCACTAAGGCGGTGTTTGGTTTGTAGGACGAGGTGGAATGGGATGGGACCTAGGGGGGTGAATAGGCGATCTAAAAATTTCTCGTGAAAAACTGTTAGTTCAAGATTTTCTAGGCCCAAATGTTTCGGGAGCCAAAGGAAATATCAGGAGTTCCGGGGTTCAAAAGTTCTGGGCACACCAAAAAATACAAACAAATATGAAATTTGAATCTAACTAACAATCTAAATGAATACAAGTATGAGCAAGATTGTTATCTACAACTTTTACACAGAAATAAGTTAATCAAGCTAGCGAGCAAGTAGACCAAGCAATATGAAAATATGAGCTAGCAAGCACGCTATGAACACGATGAACATAATGAGTTGTTTTCTAGAGTTTGAATCCACCAATCCTACGTCTCCGTTGAGGAACCCCAAAAGACCGGATCTCTTTCAACCATTTTTCTCACCAAGCACCAACCGAGGTCAAGCTTGGATTTTCAATAGTTACCTCATCAAAGTCGAGGTAGAACTTGTACAAACAGCTTCGGGCACACCACAATCGTTTTGGGTGCTCATGGATCGATGTCTAGCCGTCTAGGAGGTAGCACCTCCTAGAGTAATAAATCCATTGAAAGATTTGTTGACCCAAATCCTTGTACTCAAGATTTATCAAGAAAATTAATGAACTCAACCACACGAAACCTTCCAAAAAGATGAAGCAAGAAGTTTGTTAGAAGATTTGTGTTACACTCTTAAATAAAATCTCAAAGATTTGCTCAAGATCTAGCTTGAGAGAGTGAATGAGTGTGTAAGAGTTTAGCTCAAGAGTTCTAGTCAGTCCAAATGGGGTTATACCCCATACTCAAAAAGTGACCGTTTGGAATATATTTTGCAACTATTCATCCGGATGTTTTAGGATTCAAAACCGGATGTTCCAAATCAATCCAGAGGCTCTGGCCTCAAAATTTAATCCAGACGGAATGATATTTTCGGATCATCCGGATGAACCCAGATGTTCTAGGTCTAAAAAATAATTCTATACAGAACAACATTTTTGGAACATCCGGGAAAGTCCGGAGGTTCCGGGCTTAAAAACATATCGATACAGAATCACGTTTTTGGAACATCCAGACTGACCCGGAGGTTCCGGGCCTCAGGAAACTTAGAAATAGAACCATGTTTTCAGAACATCCGGATGAATCCAAACGTTCTAGGCTTGCTGGAAAATTTTGAAATGAGTTTTAACAGATCCAAAAAGCTTTAAAAAAAGTTTTTCTTTGAGCACAAAGTTTTAGAACAATATTTTAACGCATCCCTCTTTATAGTACGGCGGTTCTAGACTCAATTTTATATGTCGATTATCAATTTACGCATTTGAACCTATTTTGGACTAAACAGAGCTTTTCTCTAAATTTGTTTCAATAAAATCTCTACATTCATCTCAGCAATACAATTAGTAGATTTTGATCACTATTGTTATTAATACACCAAAATTAATTAGAGGCTTAGATGCATCAAGATACACTTTCAATCTCCTCTTTTTGGTGATTGACAACAACATGATCAAAGAAGATGTACAATTTGCATAAGAGATAAATATTTGACATTTTAGCTCCCCTTAAATGCATGCAGTAGTTAACAACAACAAATATAGCACATTTTGCATTTAGGGCCATCACAAGTTCACAATTCATAATATGAGCAAAATAAACATAATTATACATTAGATTTGAAGGAAATTGTTCATTACATCATCCATGTCATACATAAAAGCATAAGAGTGATAAAGCATTATTACAAACTAATTGTTCATGACATAGATACAAACTTAGAATCAAAAGGCGAGATAACTAAACTATGACAAGGCGGTGGCAACTTCTTTGACATTTTTTCTTCCCTTTTGGCATCAAAGACACAAAAAGAGAGAAATCAGCTGCACGGCTCACTCGGAGTCTTTCTCATCCTCATCATCATCAGAAGACGATTGCTGCTGAGGAGGTGGCTGCTGGTAACCCGAGTACCCTGCTCCGAAGCTGGGTTCGAAGAAATAGGTATAATGGGTCGTCACAATCGAGAACTAGATAAGGCTCATAGGCCGAAGGAGGAGACACAGGCTCCAACGGAGGAAGTCCTGTCCGCTAGCGAATCTTCTCATCAGACCTCTCCAACCTCCTCACCCTTTTCTAGGTGTCCTAGATCACCACGGAGTTGTTGCGGTAGATCCTGAAGATAGCAGCTAGCATCCTCTTGATTAGCAAATCAAAGGAGCTAGCGTGACGCTCAGTCCTATGAGTAGGAGCACGCTTGGAGCCACTAGGGCCAGATGCTGCTGGAAGAGGCGACTAAGTTGCTGAAGATGGCTGACTTGGCTAACTAGGAGCTAGATCCTTCGGTAGCCATGGAGTGAAGCCTCGATGCACACATAGCTCTTCCTCGATGAGACTGAAGTGTTGTATATCTCGCTCCACAGAAAGTGAGACACGCTGAAAGGAAGCATGTTCTCCCTCATGATGGCCAACAGGTTCCTTGAGTTGTTGAGCATGGAGGTGGAATCTCCAAGCTTCGGCAATAGCGTCTTGCGGAACATGTTATTAAGGACCTCGAAGAATGGCTTGAGGCCCTTGGTGGTGCCAGCAATGTAGGAGCTACCAATCTCATATAAGAATGGAGCGTCATTAGTAGCCAAGATAGGTTCTCGATCTAGGCGATAATTATCAAGATCATCTGCCCCTAGACCGAGAATGCTGGCAAAATCTAGAAGTGACACCTCAAATTCTATCCCCTCCACCATCTAATGAAATGTAGGCACTCCATCATCAATGGTTTGGAATAGAATGGAGTAGAACTGGCAGATGACTTCCTCACACCAGTTTTATCTCACCTCCATGACCTCATAAATATTTTTCTCCTAGCAAGCACGGATCACTTGGTTGAAGACTAGAGAATTCTTCTTTTTCAAAGCTGCCCAGTTGATCCATTTTATTTCCACCACAGGAGATCTCTTGGGGAGCATCACGCTCTTATAGTGTCCTATTGGAAACTAGAGTGGAACCGATAGTCCGATGCATCCCTTTCAAAAACTCTAGGATCCTGATTCCTTTCTTTTCCTACCTTAGAGGCCTTCTTGATGTAGTCAACCTGAGTTCTTGGAGTGAACCCTGGACCTCTGTAGGGGGCTTCTTCCACCTCTTTTCTGACTAGAGTAAGAATGCCGCCATGAGGGTTTAACGACCCTAATGCGATACCCTTGCCCTTCGCCTGACTACCCGTGCTGACCCTTGGGTGAGCTAGGGCTTGGATCCCGCTGTTGGGCACTTGGATCCCCGGTTGGTGACTTCTAGAAGTAGTCTTCTTGACATGCCTCCTTATAGATGGAGGAGAGCCTCCCGACACATGAGGTGGTGTCGGGGAGTCGCTCCCATCATCAGAGTCGTTGCGAGGGTCATGATGATAGGCTTTCTTGCGACTGTCGTTGGTCATGATGATTACTGCAACAAGAAAAAGAATGATTGAAGGACTAAATTTCAGAATATAACCTAACCTAGAACTTCTAGATTCATCCGAAACTTCCGGGACCCAGACCTTCCGAACTAGTTTAGAACATCTGGGTTCCATAGAATCAAAATCATTTGATCTTAAAAATGTAGCTATGGTACATCAAAACAAGTTGATAGGGAGCATCTCTATCTAGTTAGAATCAAGTTTTAACCACTAACTAGAGAGAAATACCGATCTAGGGCAAGGAGCAAGATACCTCAAAAATTGGAGGAATTTGATGATTCGGCGCTTCCGAAAGGGTTCTTGACTCCCCCTTAAGAGCTCCTGCGATTCCCTCAGATGGATTAACAGAGATGCCGGAGGAACCAAAGGTTGGAGAATGGGGGAACCGAGTAGAAATGAGAACTCACTACTAACATGGAATTCAAGGAGGACACGTACCATGAACTTTTTAACTTGGCAATAATATTTTACCACAAGCATGTTAAAGCATGTATGAGTATAAATATAATATGGCAATGCTCATATTCATGAAAGTGAAGTTTTTGCATGTTTATTTAAAATTTAGCCCATTACATAAGAAAGAAGACAATTAATTTACCTTCTCGTTTTTAAGATGGGCACTTCACTATTGCAATGTTATCAAGCAATGTTGCAAGAATTAAGGATATTTATCTAATTTCTTAACTCACAAAACCGTTGCTCATTTAGAGACTTGGTAAATATATTGGCGAGTTGTTTTTCTGTTCTCACATGGCTTAGGCTTATATCTTCTTTGATCTCATGATCTCTTAAGAAGTGGTGGCGAATGTCAATATGCTTGGTTCTTGAGTGTTGGATAGGGTTGTTGGCTATTTTGATGGCACTCATTGTCACAAAGAAGTGGGATTTTGGTAACATTGTGTCTAAAGTCTTTTAATGTTTGTTTCATTCAAAGGAGTTGAGCATAACAACTATCGGCTACTCATATTCAGGTTTTATGGTGGATAAAGCAACTAAATTTTGTTTCTTGAAAGACCATGAAACAAGTGATCTTTCAAGGAATTGGTAAGTTCTAGTGGTGCTTTTCCTATCCACTTTGGAACTGGCATAATCAGAGTCCGAATAGCCAATTAGATCAAAGGTTGAGCCTTTTGGGTACCAAAGCCCTCAGTTTGGAGTGTGAACCAAATATCTCAAGATTATCTTAACAGCAACCAAATGAATATCTTTTGGTGTGGCTTGAAATCTTGCGCACATGCAAATAATAAGCATTATATCTAGCCTAGATGCACATAAATACAATAAGAAACCAATCATAAAACGGTATACTTTTTGGTCAACATCGATTCCTTCTTGATTTAGGTCAAAATGGTCATTGGTTTGCATGGGGTTCTTGATAGGTTTGGCACATTACATGTCAAACTTCTTTAACATATTCTTGATGTACTTTGTTGGACATATGAAAGACCCTTCTATGAGTTGTTTGATTTGAAATCCCAAAAAACTTCAACTCACCCATCATTAACATCTCAAATTTTTAGTTATAATCTACTAAACTCTTCACAAAAATCTTTATTAGTAGAACTAAATATAATGCCATCGACATATATTTAGTAAACAAAGAAATTATTATTGAAACATTTAATGAAGAGAGTAGGATCAGCTTTGCCTATTTCAAAGCCATTTTTAATAAGAAAATCTCTAAGGCATTCATACCATACTCTAAGATCTTGCTTAAGCTCATAGAGCGCCTTTTAGATTTTAAATACATGGTTGGGATACTTGGGATCTTCCAAGCCGGGTGGTTGCTCCATATACACCAATTTAGAAATTGATCCATTTAAGAATACACTTTTCACATCCATTTGATAAAACTTGAAATCATGGTGAGTTACATAGGCTAATAAAATTTAAATTGATTATATCCTAGCAACAAGAGCATAAGTCTTATCAAAGTCTAAACCTTCGATTTGCGTGAAGCCTTGAGCAACCAACCTTGCTTTGATCCTTGTGACCATACCATGCTTATCTTGCTTGTTGCAGAAGACACATTTAGTGCTAATCACATTTTACTTTGGTCTTTTCACCAACTTTCACACTTCATTTCTCTTAAAGTTGTTGAGCTCTTCTTACATGGCTATCACTCAATCCATGTACTCAAGAGCTACTTCAATCCTTAGAGGTTCTAAAGAAGACACAAAAGAGTAACACTCACAAAAAATTGTCATACGAGAATGAGTTATTACCCCTCTTTGTATGTCTCTGAGAATGTTGTCCACGGGATGATATCTTTGAATGCTTTGGTGGACTCTTGGATGTTGTGCGTGTTGTTGAACAATTTCTTCTTGAATGTCTTGATCTTTATCCAACACCTCTTACTCTTGAATCTCTTGGGTTTGACTTTTTTAACTTGAGGTTCTTGTTGATCCGTATGTTCTTGTTCTCTTGGCCTTATGTCTCTAATTTGGATACTCTTGATTGCTTCATATGGAGGTTCTTCTTCATCTATAATACTTAGATCAACTTGCTCTACTTAAGAGCTATTAGTTTCATCAAATGTCATATCCCTAGTGACTTCAACAATACCGAAGGTTTTATTGAATACACGGTATGCATGCGCATTTAACTCGTAACCGACCAAAACCCTTCGTCTACCTTAGAGGCAAACATAGAACTTCTTGGTCGCTTACACAAAATAAAGCACTTACTCTCAAAAACTCTAAAGTATAAAACATTAGGTTTATTACCGGTTAGGAGTTTGTAAGCCATCTTCTTGAGTATCTTATTGAGGTAGAGACGATTGATTGCATAGCATGTGGTGTTGATTACATCGACTCAAAAGATGTCTAAAGTCTTGTACTCATCAAGCATAGTCCTTACCGCCTCCACCAAAGTTCGATTCTTCCGTTCCACCACACTCTATTTTGAGGTGGATCATATGGAGCAGGAAACTCGTGCTTGATGCCTTCTCCATCGACAAAGTCTTCAATTTGAGTGTTTTTGAATTCACTCCCATTGTCACTCTTATTTTCTTGATCTTGACTTTATATTTATTTTAAGCTCTTCTTGCAAAACTTTTAAACACACCTTGTGTTTTGCTTTTGTCATGTAAAAAGAATACCCAAGTAAAACGAGAATAATCATCAACAGTGACAAAACCGTATTGGTTACCGCTAATGCTTAAGTAGGCCATGGGTCCAAATAGATCTATGTGTAGGAGCTCAAGTAGCCTTCTTATCGTCAATATGTTCTTTGCGGTGTGTGGCGCTCTAACTTACTTTCTGGTTTGATAAGCGATACACAACCTATTTTTCTCAAATAGAACATTTGTTAGTCCTAGAATGTATTCATCTTTGAAAAGTTTTGACAAGTTCCTTATTCCAACATGAGCTAGTCGGCGATGCCATAACCAACCCATACTAGACTTAGCCACAAGGCAAGGTTTATGTTCAACCTTATCTAGAGCAATTGTCACTTCTTCTCAAAACAGTCACACCCTCATTAGAAAAGAGACAATTATACCCCATCTCAGACAATTGTGAAATGAAAAGCAAATTATAACTCAAAGACTTAACTACTAGGACATTTGAAATTGAATAATCATTTGAGATAGTAATTTTATCTAAACACATTACCTCTCATTTTCCATTGTCACTGAACACAATGGTTTCATGTTGTGAAATCATGTGTATGATCATTGTTAAGTGATGGATAAATTGGTTTGATGTTGATATGTGATGTACAAATTAGTTTTGACTGGTTTGAGTGGTCGAGCACTTTGGTCAAGTTGTTGAGCACTCTTGTCGGGCACTCAGCACTTAGCCTTGAGGATTTTCAGCACTCGAGAGTTTTAGCACTCGGGGTTTTGGATCACTCGGATTTTTAATGTTCGAGTCGGATCATGTGCGTTAAATTGTTTATTCAATAAATACACTTTGTTTATGATTGATTGGAATGCTTGAGTTAGGTTAGAAAGAATTGATTGGACTGATTGAGTCAAGTTGGAAAAAACTTGTGCTTGGAAAAGGTTTCTTGGTTTGTTCATGTGCAGGCATTGCTTGAGGGCGAGTCGTGGTCGATGACGAGATCGGAGCTAGGTTCGGGGAGGAGTTGAGGCTCAGAACGATCAAGGATATCATGCGGGATGCTTGGGCTAGAGGATGCTGCACGTGAATATGAGGTTTCCATGTGTCGTACGCGGGATGCGTGCGAAAATGGAAAGGATACGAGGTTTTTATATGGCATACGTGGGATGTGTGCAGATATAGAAAGGAGACAAATTCGAAAGGAGTTAGGATTTATTAGATTCGTAAGAGATATGGATTTCTAATTGGATTATGATTCCAAAAGTTGTTAATTTCATGGCTCATGGTGGCAGCCATGATGGGATTATAAATAGACTAGAGAGGAGAGCAAATAGGGCATCCAAGATGTACGAGGATCAAGAGAAAAATTAGGATTTAGCACCATGTAAACATTCTTATGCAATAAAGATTCATTGTCAAGTATTAAGGAGTGTGGTATCATGTTCTATCTTCTTAATATTCATCGGTTTGTATCATTTTGACTTAAACTATGATTTTACTTTTACTTATGATTTAATTCGAATTTATTTATCCGAAACTTTGCTAGGACATTGATAAAGAGATCTACAAAGTTTTATTGGTTAATTCCTCATATTTTATGAGTAATTAAGGTTTTAATTTTTAGATCGGATCTGCTCTATTTTTACGCTGCTGCAACCCTCGGAGATCATAACTTTTGATTGGAAACTTGGATTTGAATAAAATCTCTCGGACAAGTTTCGTATTGAAGTCTAGTTTCTTGTGATAAATTTCAGATCATTCTGATTTACGATTTTAAAGTTACGCTCATTTTACCATACCTTAGTCAGACTATTTTCTACCCTCGGGAAGCTCTCGAGAGTGCTCTCGGCAAATTTGCTGAGACCTCGAGAAAGCTCTCGGGAAATTTGAGAACTCCTCGGGAAATTTTCTGAGTCCTCGAGAATTTTAGTCTAGTCGGGGTGTTTGCTGAATGATTGGGAATTAGCTTTCTGAATTTGTTTTGGGGTTGTTTTGGGGGTACTGCAACCATTCACCTCTCTCTGGTTGCCGTGGTTAGCGTATTTTGATCTTACAATTGGTATCAGAGCTTGATTTCTATTTTGTTTTAATCTTAACCGATTTGAACAATCATCATGGCATCCGAAAGGTTTTCAACTAAGCCGTATATCTTTGATGGAATTAATTTTTAGTTTTGGAAAATAAAGATAGAGGCTTACATTATGTCACAGGGTTTTGATATATGGGAAAAGGTTTCTAAACCATATGATCCATCTTCTGATAATCAAGTTAATGACTCTAATAAGGCTGCTTTTGAAGCAAATTGCAAAGCTCGAAACAAAATTATCAATGGTGTTGAGCGTTCTGATTTTGATCGTATTCCTCATTTTTCTTCTGCGCATGAGATGTAGAATGCTCTTTGTGCCTATCATCAAGGCTCCTCCATAATCAGTGCAGTGCGCAAATATGTGTACAAGAAAGAATACATGAAATTCAAAATGAAACCCGGTGAAACCTTGGATGAATATTTTGCTCGCTTTAACAAAATTCTTAGCAATCTTCGTTCAGTTGATTCTTCTTATGCTACTAATTATACTGATTCTGAAATTGCTAGACATTTGCTTAGTAGGCTTGATATGTCGGTTTGGGAAATTAAAGTTACATCAATTCAAGAGTCGGTAGACATGACTACTCTAACTTTAGATACTCTTTATTCAAAATTAAAAACTCATGAATTGAATGTATTTTCACACATGATTTCTCTCAAGTCAATGGCTTTGATTTCAATTATTCGTCTTCTAATGAGTCTTCTTCTTTTATATCTTCTTCGAGTGTTTCTTTGTCAGCTTTAAATGTCTTGTCTGATGAACAATTTGAGCAATTTGCAGAGGAGGACTTGGCTTTACTTTCCACAAAAGTCACTAAAGCCTTGAACAATGTAAGAAACAGAAGAATAGACGGTCCAGTTCAGTGCTTTGAATGTGGTGAGGCCAACCATATTCGTTCTAACAGTCCTAAACTCATGAATTCTACAAAGGAAGACAAAGAGGACAGCAAGCACCTATCTAAAGAAGGTAAGATGAAGAACCGTAACTACAAGAAGATGGTGCATCGATTCCTTGCTGCTCTCGATCAAGTTGATATGAGTGATGTGAACTCAATGAGCGATGGAAGTGAAGTTAAAGGCAAAGGCAAGAAGAATGACCTGACTAGAATATGTCTCATGGCACGCGATATAGTAGGCTCTAGCGAGGATGAACTTTACAGCGACAAAAATAAGGTAAAAACCTACTTATGATGATTTAGCTCGTGTTGTTGTTCGTCTTGATACTAAACTGAAAAAATACAATAAGAAAGCTAAGAAACATGATTTGTTGTTGAATCACTCAATTCTAAAATTGATAGGCTCAAGTCGTTATTTCTGATGATGATTCATGCAAATCATGTGATTCTTTATAATATGAAATTATTGTATTAAGAGATATTCATGCTTCTACTCTTCATAAGCTCAATGATAAAATGGTCAAGAATGAATTTTGCTTTGCTATTGGTATTATCATATTTCCTTGGGTTGTTGATGAACTTTTTGTTACCAAAAACTATTTAAAAACGATGAAAGTTGCCTTATATGTTAGTTTTTTGATAAATGCTTTGTACTGTAATAAATTCAAACGACTTAAGAATGTAAAGAGCTCAATCATTGTGAAACATGATTCAATTTCTTATCCAAAATATTCATTGCTTGAATTAAAATTGAAAGATGCTTATGGTAGAATTGAACTTTTACAAAATTACTTGTATACTCATAAAACGTTGTCTTGTTCAAATTGCCGCAAACAAAAGAGCATTGCTGATGTTTGTAAAAATTGTGTTGCTTTGACAAAAGAGGTTGATTATCTGCAAAGATCCTTGCAACACTTTTCAACTAGTAAAAAGAACCTCAACATATTATTAGATACATCTAAAATAAGCACAAATCATAGAGGAATATGTTTTGATTCTCGTGTTTATTTTACTTTTCATCAACCTACTACAATTAAGGTTATTCAAAGGTGTAAGATTGAGATTAAACCAGAATCAAAGCAAACAATTTTTAAATCTGCTAGAACCTTATCAAACTTAGCAACATCAAGTGCAATTGCTTCTGCATCTAAAATAACTAAGCCTGTGAAGTATAATTGTATATATTGTGAAAAAGATAGACACTTGGTTCCGTTCTGTTTTAGACTTGCAAGACAACAGAAAAAGAATAGGAAAAAATCATTTGCTAAACATAAGTGGCAACGGTCATTTGTGGAATCTAGTAAAGCTGTCGGGCCACAACATTTGAGGCGGACGGGCCGACCTTTTTCTCTTGTTGGACCTCGGGTTAATCGATGGGTTGACAGACAACGCCCTGTTTTGGTAAGAGATAAAAGTGACACTGGTTTTACTCGAGGACATTTGCTTGCTGGTGTTTCTGGTTGGGTGTCTCAGTACTGGATTCCTAAATTTCTTTTATCTAACCCCAGTACTAAGACCTTGACATCTTCTCGTGTGTAGGCCTCGAGAGC
>KE373101.1:952388-976418 GCA_000418225.1 Zizania latifolia
CTCGAGAGCAAGGAAGGAGAACATATGGCTAGTAGACTCTGGATGTTCACGCCATATGTCCGGTGATAAAAATTAGTTCTCCTCCCTCACACGTGCATCCCAGTTTGAATCAGTGACGTTTCGGGATGCTTCTACTAGCGCTGTCATTGCAAAAGGTACAGTTAAGGTAAGTAACAAATTTATGTTCAAAGATGTAGCTCTTGTTGATAATCTAAAATACAACTTATTTTCCGTATCACAAATGATTGATGAGGATCTTGAGGTGTGCTTTAAAAAATCTAGTTATAAAGTTCTTGATGCCTCTGGTGATCTTGTGTTTGAGATTTCTCGCTTTGGAAGAGTTTTTAAAGCTAATTTTGATTCACCTTCATCTTCAAAAATTAAATTTCTAGTTGCCAACAATTTTAAAGATTTATTCTTCTGGCATCGTAGACTTGGCCATGTTGGTTTTGATCATCTCATTCGTGTTAGTGGTTTCGATCTTTTTCGTGGCTTGCCGAAACTTAAAGATGTTGGTGATTTGTTTTGCTCTTCTTGTCGTCATGCCAAAATGGTTTCTAGCTCACATGCTCCTATTACCTTTGTTATGACAACTACACCTGGTCAACTCTCACACATGGATACTGTTGGATCAGCCAAAGTTCTATCTGTTGGGGGAAAGTAGTATGTTCTTGTCATTGTTGATGATTTCTCTCGATACTCTTGTGTTTTCTTTATAACATCGAAGGATGAAGCTTTTTATCTTTTTTGAAACTTGATTCTTAGACTTTCTGGTGAACTCCTAGGAGCACTTAGAGCAATTCGAAGTGACAATGGTACTGAATTTAAGAATTCATCTTTTGAGTACTTTTGTGCTGAAAAAGGCATTGAACATTAGTTTTTCTCACCAAGAGTTCCACAACAGAACTTTGGTTAAGATGGCTAGAATTATGCTTGATGAACATCAGACTCCTTGGAAGTTTTGGGCTAAAGCAATTTCTGCAGCCTGCTATATTTCAAATAGAGTTTTCTTGCGATTAAAGCTATGCAAAACTTCTTATTAGCTTCATTTTGGACATAGACCTAGTATTTCTCACTTGAGAGTTTTTGGGTGTAAATGCTTTGTGTTGAAATCTAGAAATTTGGATAAGCAAGATCTCAAGATGGCATTTTTCTTGGTTACCTTGCTTATACTCGAGGATACCGTATACTTGTGCTAGAAACTAACAAGATTGTGGAGACTTATAAAGTCACCTTTAACGAGGCTAGTCCTGGTACTAAACCTGACATTATAGATACAGGCGCACAGATTCAGGGAGAGGATCAAAGCATCTTTGTTAAAGAAAGTGATGACGAAGACCAACGTTCGGGTCGGGTCTGACCAACACCTCGAGGAAGTCGAGGAGCAATATCGATCATAAGGAGATGAAGTCTCGACAACCTCAGATGGTCCTCGAGAGATCACTTCATCACTCGAAGACGGTGTACAAGACATTTCTCGAGATGTTTCTGCTCCTTTGCATATTCAACGTCAACATCCTCCTGAACAAATAATTGGTAATCTATATGAGCGTGTCACTCGTTTTAGGTTTGCGTCTCCCGACTCTCATGCTCATTCAGCTTTTGTTGCTTCTTTTGAGTCCAAAGATATTTCTTATGCTCTAACTGATGAATCGTGGATGAATGCTATGCATAAAGAACTTGAAAACTTTGAACGCAATAAAGTCTAGAATTTGATTGAACCTTCTCAAGGACATAACATTATTGGAACCAAATGGATTTTTCGAAATAAACAAAATGAGGATGGTTTAATTGTTAGAAACAAAGCTAGACTTGTTGCGCAAGGATTCACTCAGGTGGAAGGTTTAGATTTTGATAAAACTTTTGCTCATGTTGCTAGAATTGAAGCCATTATACTCCTTTTAGCCTTTGCTACATCTAAAAGTTTTAGATTGTATCAAATGGATGTTAAAAGTGATTTTCTTAATGGTTTCATCAATGAAGAAGTTTATGTTAAACAACCACTTGGTTTTGAAAATCATAAATTCCTAAACCATGTTTTCAAGTTGTCCAAAGCTTTATATGGTTTGAAACAAGCTCCTCGAGCATGGTATGATAGATTGAAATTTTTTTTGCTCGACAAGGGTTTTGTTATGACAAAAGTGGATAAAACTTTGTTTCTTCTCAAGCAAGACAATGATCAACTTTTTGTTCAGATTTATGTGGATGATATTATCTTTGGTTGTTCATCTCACTCCTTGGTTTTCAAGTTTTGTAAGACTATGTGCAGAGAGTTTGAGATGAGTATGATGGGCGAGTTGACGTACTTTTTTGGGACTACAAATCAAGCAAATAAAAGATGGCACTTTTGTTAATTAAAGTAAGTACACCAAGGATCTTCTTCGGCGTTTTAACATGAAAAATTGCAAGCCAATTTCTACACCAATGGGAGCTGCTTCTACTTTGGATCCTGACGAGGACAGTGAGCCTGTTGATCGAAAAGAATATCGCAGCATGATTGGCTCACTTTTGTGTCTCACTGCATCGAGGCCAGACATTCAATTTTCTGTTCGTCTGTACGCTCAATTTTAAGCTTCTCCTCGTGCTTCACATCGTCAAGCTATCAAGCGAATTCTCAGGTATCTCAAATTTACTCAAGAATTTGACATATGGTACTCTACTTCCTCAAGTGTTAGTTTAAGAGCTTTTTCTGATGCTGATTTTAGAGGTTGTAGAATTGATAGAAAGAGTACTAGTGGTACTTGCTATTTTTTGGGTACATCACTTTTTGCTTGGTCATCTAGAAAACAATCTTCTGTTGCACAATGCACTGCTGAAGCTGAATATGTTGCTACTGCTATTGTTGCTCACAAGTTTTTTGGCTTATTTCTACACTCAAGGATTATGAGATTAATTGTGATCGTGTTCTACTTTATTGTGATAACACAAGTGCTATAAACATTGCTAAGAACCCAGTGCAATATTCTAGAATAAAGCATATCGATATTCGATATCATTTTCTTAGAGATCATGTGGAGAAAGGTGATGTTATGCTTCTTTTCATTGGCACCGAGTTACAATTGGCAGACATTTTCACTAAACCTTTGGATTTTGTTCGCTTTGCTTTTCTTTGAGGGGAATTGAGCATTGTTCATCCAATAGGTTTGTTTTGAGGGGGAGTTTGCTTTTTTCATTTGTATCATAATGCATTCATGTTTATCTTTGTGCATTGTTTATATTCGAAATGAAAAGAAAAAGAATAAAACATGAAGCTTTGATTTTTACCTTTAGTTAATATTTGTGCTTACTAGCAATATCTTGTGAAGTTGATGAATCACTAGTCTTGCTTTCATGTCTTTTAGTCTTTTTATGAGCCTATGACATAGTTTTTGAGGAATATGACGTATGATACATAAATATTCAAGTGAAACATAAAGAAATATGTTGTGCTGATCTGGTGGCTAGTTTGAGTTGAAAATGCTTATACATATTTTTGCTGTGTTTATTTTACCATGATAGTACTACAGCTTGTGCATTGTCAAAATAATCAAATCTGAATAAAAAAGGGAAAGTGTGCAAAAGCACAGAAAGTTTAAAAAGAAAAAAGTGTGCAAAAGCACAAAAAAATCTGTATTCATGAAAAAAATGTTTTGCCTAGGTCGTCTCACGAGACTGCTTATCATTATACTTTGATATGAACTTGGAGATTATCATAGATGACTAGACCATTAAAATAGGAACTGCTTATGTGTGCAAGAACATCACAATAGGTCATGTGACCGAAGCTTAGGTGGCACCATCTGTTTTAGGATCAGTGGTCGCTGTGCTGAGATAGGCACTTGTGAAAATTTCATATATACAAAAGTTGCATATATCAATTCTGAAATTTTTAATGACTATGAATTGCACTTTTAAGAGCACTAAGCACGGTTTTGATTTTGTGGACATAGCTAAATTATGTGTGAGGTATTTCTCTTAGATTGGTCCTAGTAAAAGCCAACATTATAAATCTTTGAAATCATTCAATCTTAGTGCTGATTTAAACTTGAGAATTGTGCCTTAGTTTCATCTTGAGGCTTTTAGACTTAATTATTAGCTAGTTGATCTATCTAATTTATTTGTATTGCAAACCTTGTCACATGGATTGCTTTCAAAAATGGTGTTCTCATGATAATTTCTCTCTTTTGCTTCACTTGATGAAATTATTGTCAAATGAGAGAAATATTTAGGGGAGAAATTGGGGAGAAATTGGTTTTTGAAAAAATCATTGTCTTTTGCAATCAATTTTCGAGGAAGTTTTCTTTATCGTTCTTTGAAAAACCTTAGAGGAGAAAAACTTGTGCTTGTGCTCATGCTTTTGAAAATCAAAAATTTCTTCGTACTTTTCAATAGTGTTACCAATGTGTTCATCAAGGAGGAGATTGTAAAATCATGTATATGATCATTGTTAAGTGATGAACAAATTAGTTTGATGTTGATATGTGCACATATTGGTTTTGAGTGGTTTGAGTAGTCAAGCACTATTGTCGGGCACTCAGCACTTAGCCTCGAGAATTTTTAGCACTCGGGATTTTGGATCACTCAGATTTTTTATGTTTGAGTCAGATCATGTGCGTTAAATTATTTATTCAATAAATACACTTTGTTTATGATTGATTAGAATGTTTGAGTTAGGTTAGAAAGAATTGATTGGACTGATTGAGATAAGTTGAAAAGAACTTGTGCTTGGAAAAGAGTTTCTTGGTTTGTTCATGTGCAGGCATTGCTTGAGGGCGAGTCATGATCGATGATGGGATCGGAGCTAGGCTCAGGGAGGAGTTGAGGCTCAGAACGGTCGAGGATATCATGTGGGATGCTCGGGCTAGAGGATGCTGCACGTTAAGATGAGGTTTCCATGTGTCGTTCGCGAGATGCGTGTAAATATAGAAATGATGCGAGGTTTTCATATGGCATACGCGGGATGTGTGTAGATATGGAAAAGAGATAAATTCAGAAGGAGTTAGGATTTGTTGGATTCGTAAGAGATATGGATTTCTAGTTGGATTAGGATTCTAAAAATTGTTAATTTCATGGCTCATGGTGATAGCCATAATGGGATTATAAATAGACTAGAGAGGAGAGCAAACAGGGCATCCAAGATGTACGAGGATTAAGAAAAAAATTAGGGTTTAGTCTTTTGCTCTTCATCTAGGGCTATGTACGTGATTTAGTGAGGGGTGCTTTGGATTGCACCTTGTAAACATTCTTATGCAATAACGATTCATCTTTAAGCATCAAGGAGTGTGGTATCATGCTATGTCTTCTTAATGTTCATCGGTTTGCATTGTTTTGGCTTAAACTGTGATTTCACTTTTACTTGTGATTTAATTCGAATTGATTTATTCAAAACTTTGCTAGGACATTGTGAAAGAGATCTGCAAAGTTTTATTGGTTAATTCCCCATATTTTATGAGTAATTAAGGTTTTAATTTTCAGATCGGATCTACTCTGTTTTTACGCTGCTGCAACTCTCGGGGATCATAACTTTTGATTGGAAACTCAGATTTCATTAAAATCTCCAAGAAAATTTCGTATTGAACTCTAGTTTCTTGTGTTAAAATTTTAAAATTTCAGGTCAATCTGAGTTACGTTTTTAAAGTTACGCTCATTTTACCGTACCTTGGTCAGACTGTTTTCTGCCCTTGGGAAACTCTCGGGAGTGCTCTCGGGAAATTTGCTGAGACCTCGAGAAAGCCCTTGGGAAATTTTCTGAGTCCTTGAGAATTTTAGTCTAGTCTAGGTTTTTGCTGATTGGCTAGGAATTAGCTTTCTAAATTTATTTTTGGGGTTGTTTTTGGGTACTGCAACCATTCACCCCCCTCTGGTTGCCGTGGTTAGCGTATTTCGATCTTACACATGTTGATTTTAGTTTGGCTCAAAGGAGGCAAACATTCTCTTCTCTCTGGTCAAATAATTGGTATATTCACTATCCATCACCCAACTTGACCCACCGAAGGAATAGTCCTACAAGAGAAATAGTTCTTTATTTTAGGTACCCAAACCTTTTTAGGTCCTTTAACGTTAGTAACAAGAACTTTAGAAATCTATAAATATCTTAATGGTTTTTCTTTTTTATTTCCTATAAATTGAGCAATTACTTTACCACGGCAATTCCTCCTAATCAAGTATGAGGCATAGAAAGTGGTTTGTGAGGTATAAGGCTCGTTCTTCATCTTCTTTAAAGCTTGGCCTCCTCGCACAAAGTCAATCACCTCTTTACTTTTGTTTCTTCTTCTCGGATTAAGCTTGCTTTCATTTAGGTGAAAGCCAAGCCTATGCTTCTCGACATTGCTTTGGGTATTGCGGGTATTGAATAGGGTGTCATTTGATTTATAGGCTTTATGCACCCATAACTTATTAAGGTGCCAAGCCTCTCATTTTCTTTTCTTAGGATCTCTATTTCCTTTATGGTAGTCTAATAAGAAATGATATTAATATTATAGTATTTTAAACAACCATTACTTGTAGAAGCAATAGAAGGAGTAGAATTAGGTTGAGATATTAGAGACTCAATTCTCTCTTTAAGACTCTTATTGAATTCATCAAGAATTATAAGCTCAGTATTAAGAATTTTGAGGGTTTCCTCTAAGTCTCTATTAGCCTCCTTAACTAAACTATTAAGATTAGTCAATTTGTCTACCATTTTCTTTTCCTTAGCAAGAAGCCGCTCATGCTCAATATTTTTTTCAGAAATTAGCAACACTTCTTGTTTCTCAAGAGTTGTTTCTTGTGACTCTATTTTTTTAATAAGTTATTTGAACTTTGTTATGGCTTGTTTACTTATGCTTTTAAACATATTTTCGTTAGCTCTAGATTCATCATCACTAGTATCACTATTATCATCTTTATCTAGAGTTTTGGACATAAACGATACCTTCTTGCTTTTAGCCATGAAACACTTGGGGGAGACAATGTCGTCGTCACTTGACTTTCCAAAGAGTAAAGGCCTTGGACGCGTTGGTTTGGCGATGGCGATAGTGACGACTCCTTTCTTGCAAGAATCAGACTCAAATTCTGATTCGGACTCAGAATTGGAATCTCATTCTTCGCCAATGTGAGCATGGCCACTCTTCTTCCCTTTCTTGTACTTGTGCTTTTCTTTGCTATCTTCTTCCTTCTTCTTCTTGGGCAATCGACTATGAAGTGGCCAAGATCGTCACACACATAGCAACCCTTCTTGGATTGTCTCATTGTTGACTTGTCATGCCTTTTCTTGTACTTATCAAATCCGTCTTTTCTCATAAATTTCTTGAACTTCTTGACGGATAGGAAAAATTCTTCATCATCACTTTCATCACTTGATTTCTCTTTCTTCTTGGCCTTTAGTGCCACATCCTTGCCTTTATTTGCTATGAAGCTTGGTAAGGTCTTTGACTTATTTGGCTTCTTTCTCCATAAGCTCATGTTCTATTATTTTTTCTAGCACATTACTTAGAGTGATCATCTTGAAGTCTTTGCGCTCTCGAATCAAGGTCACCAAGGTAGGATTCCTTGGTGCTATTGCACGGAGTAATCTCTTTACCACCACATGATCGGTTATGTCTTTACTTCTAAGTCCTTTGATCTTAGACGGTCATATATTTCTTGGAGAGTCTCATCGCCTTCCATGATAAATCTTCTAAGCTTTTCTTTGAGAAGCTCGATCTTGGACTCCCTTACGGTTGATGTACCTTCATGGGCAACCTAAAAAGTTTCTCATATTTCTTTGGCTTCTTTAATGCTATCAATCTTATTGAACTCTTCTGGGCTCAATGCGGCAAGTATGACACTAGCCGTTTGAGCATTGCGATGAATGGCTTGCTCTTTTTTGGAAGTCAAGGCTTTTGCTTCCGAGAGAGCAACTTCTAAATATTTGGATGCATGGAAATTAGATGCAGTTTTATTTTATGTCTTCATGTCATATAGTGTGTACCATCAAAGTATGGTGTATGATCGGTTGGCACAGAGATATAATTATTTCTAGGGTTTAGTATGAAGTAATCATAAGGATGTGAGGCTCTTTTTCTTCCATCTGCGCTATTCTTTTCAGAACCAGTGGAGGATGGTCTCGAGCTGATACCACCAACATCACGTTCCTTCAAGGTAGGGTTGTCGCTCGACATCTTTTCTCTTTAAGAAGTTAGGCCTTTGAGAAGAGCAGGCTCTGATACCAATTAAAAGTTATCTAGAGGGAGGTGAATAGGCGATCTAAAAATTTCTCGCGGAAAACTGTTAGTTCAACATTTCCTAGGCCTAGATGTTCTGAATGAATCCAGATGTTCCAGTAGTTGGAGGAAATCTCATGAGTTTCTGAAAGTTGACTAGATGGGGATAAATAGGCAATCTGAAATTCTCAACAAAAAGTCGTTAGTTCAAACCTTTAGGACCCGGACTGTCTGGGCTTTAGTCGGATACTCCGGGAGCTGGACAATATTGAAACTATCCGAGGTCCGGACTATCTGGGTGTAACCTAATGGTTCGGGCACAACAGATCTGAAATGATAACTACCGTGGAAAATAATTTACCTAAAGAATACAACGAAACTTGAACTTGCTAGCAAATAGATAGATCAATAGTAAATGAAACTAGCAAGAATAATAATGGACACAATAATTTTTTCTTGAAGTTCAGATCCTTCGATCCTATCTTCGTTGAGAAAACCCCAAGGGGTCGGGTCTCTTTCAACTCTAATCCTCACCAAACAGTTACCTCCGTAAGCCTTGATTTTTACTCAGTTACCTCTTTGAAGCCGAGGTGAAGCTTGTACAAAAGTATCCAGTCACCCACACGCTTTGAGTGCTCGCGGATCATCGCCTAGCCGTCTAGGAGACCTTGATCTCCAAGAGTAATAGACTCGTGTGCTCACGAAACAGTGAAGAACACTAAGCACACACCCACACAACTCTCAAGAGATTGATCGAAAGAGAATCCAGAGATTGTGTAGAGAAATCACTATTCTTCCCTCAAGATCGAAAGAGAACACAAAAGGAAGAATGAGAAAGAAAATAGTAGGGTGTCTAGGGTTGCAATCACATCCCCCTTATTATGGAGGGGAAGGATATTTATACCCCTACACCAAATCTGTCCGTTAGAGTAAAAAACCATGCACTATTCATTCAAACAGTCCGGGCTTAACCGGATGATCCTGACCAAATAAAATCAAAACAGAACGAGCGTTTCGGATAGTCCGGTCAAAGTCCAGATATTCCAGGCCAAAAATAAGTCCCAACAGAAGAGAGTTTTTAGATAGTCCAACCAAGGTCCGGATGGTCCAGGCAACGGAATAAAAATCAAACAGAGAGCAATTTTTGAATCGCACGGCTAAGAATCCGAACGTTCCAGCTTTAAAAATAATTCCAGCAGAAATAGGTTTTGGGATAGTCCGATCAGAGTCCAGACGATCCGGCTCAAAAAATAATTGAAACAGAAGCATGTTTCCGGATAGTCCGGTCAGAGTCCGGACAATTTGGCTTGAAAATAAATCGAACAGAAGCATATTTTCGGATTGTCTGGCTAGAATCCGGCCAGTCTGACATATAAATAAAATTAAACAGAAGGCAGATTTCGGATAGTCCAACTTGAACCCGGACAATCCGGCCTTTCTGGAAAGCAAAAACCGACTTAGAAAAATTCCAAAACTTTCAACGAAATATTTTGATTTGAGCACTTAGCTTTGGATCAACTATTAACGCGTCCCTTTTGATAGTACGGCATACATAGACTCAAGAAAATATAAAATATACGTAATAAGCACACTTTGAGCCTAATTTAAACTAATAAGCCGATTTCTTCAAGATCGATAGAGCTGCAATGTCACTTTTAATTTTAATTCCTGTACTCATCTTAGCAACAATGTCAGTAGCATTTGATCACTATTGTCATTAATACACCAAAACAAATTAGAGGCCTAGATACATCAAGATGCACTTTCAGTTTTGAGGTCCGAAAGTTCTAGGCACACTAGAAAACCACAAACAAATATGAAATTTGAATCTAACTAACAATCTAAATGAATATAAGTATGAGTAAGATTGTTACCTAACTTTTACATAGAAATAAGTTAAGCAAGCTAGCTAGCAAGTAGATCAAGCAATATAAAAATATTAGCTAGCAAGCACATTATGAACACGATGAATACAATGAGTTATTTTCTTGAGTTCGGATCTACCAATCCTACGTCTCCATTGAGGAACCCCAAAAGGCCAGGTATCTTTTAACCCTTTTCCTCACCAAGCACCAACTGAGATCGAGCTTGGATTTCCACTAGTTACCTCATCAAAGCCAAGGTAGAACTTGTACAAACAATTCTGGGCACACCACAATCGCTTTGGGTGCTGGTGGATCGACGCCTAACCATCTAGGAGGTAGCACATCCAAGAGTAACAAATTCGTTGAAAGATTTTTTGGTCCAAATTATTGTGCTCAAGATTTATCAAGAAAATCAATGAACTCAACCACAAGAAATCTTCCAAGAAGATGAAGCAAGAATTTGCTAGAAGATTTATGTTGTACTCTCAAATAAAATCTTAAAGATTTACTCAAGATCTAGCTTGGGAGAGTGAAGGAGTGTGTAAGAGTTTAGCTCAAGAGTTCTAGTCAGTCTAAATGGGGTGAGAAGGTATTTATACCCCTCACTCAAAAAGTGTTTGGAAGATATTTTGCAACAGTTCATCCGAAGATTCCGGATCAATTCGGATGTTTTGGGATTCAAAACATGTATGTTTTGGATCAATCCGGAGGCTCTGGCCTCAAAATTAAATCCAAACAGATTGATATTTTTGAATCATCTGAATAAAGCCGAATGTTCTGGGCCTCAAAAATAAATCAATACAGACCAACATTTTCGTAACATCCGGGAAAGTCTAGATGTTCCGGGCATAAAAACATGTCGATACAGAACCACATTTTTGGAACATCCGACCTGACCCGAAGGTTCCAGGTCTCAAAAAAGTCAGAAACATAACTATGTTTTTGGAACATCCGGATGAATCCGAAGGTTCTGGGCTTGCTATAAAATTCTGAAATGAGTTTTAACAGATCCAAAAGGCTTTCAAATTTTTTTCTTTAAGCACAAAGTTTTAAAAAATATTTCAACGCATCCCTCTTTATAGTACGGTGGTCCTAGACTCAATTTTATATGTCGATTATTAATTTACGCCTTTGAGCTTATTTTGGATTAAACGGAGCTTTTCTTTAAATTTGTTTCAATTGAAACATTGTTTTTCCTGAAATCTATGCATTCATCTCAGCAATACTATTAGTAGCTTTTGATCATTATTGTCATTAATACACTAAATTTAATTAGAAACGTATATGCATCAAGATACACTTTCAGGGGTGAAGTGGGATGGGGATGTCCCAGAGGAGAATATTCCTAGTAGATGTGGGATGGTTTGGTTCCTTGAAAATGAAGGAATGGGGACATCCCACTTTGAGCGTCTAGCTGCTAGCAAAGCGAAGCGGCTGCGGGCGAGGCCAGGGGCAGTGTGGCACCGGTGGCAGGGTGGCTCAGCGATGACGGTGACGCTAGGATTGCCAATGCTGGGTCAATGGGGCCAGAGCAGGGTGGTTATGGGCGGATCTAGGTGGTCGTGGGCAGAGCAGGGACAACGTGATGGTGGCGAGGTCGGTGTAGAGTGGGTGCCGCTGGGCAGTGAGGCCGTTGTGGAGAGGGTAAAGGCGGGGCAGCGAGGCGAGGCCGGCTGAGGGTAGTGCGGCACGAGCGATGTCAGAGCAACATGGGTGACATCTAGGCGGAGTGAGCGAGGTCGGCGCGGGCGGAGGCCATGGCCTAGCGGCGTGCTGCGGGGGCGGCATGTCACTGTCGACGGTGGCCAGGGCAGCACGGCTGCGGGGAATGGCGCAGCACCGGTGCCGGTGGTCTAGGTGGCGTGTTGCCAATGGTCGGGGCGGCGCGACGAGGTGGCTGGGGCAATGGAAGCGCTGGGAAGAGGAGTAGGACGATGTGAGGCTAACGTGCAGGACCCACATGCATGTCACATGTGCCATTCCATTTTCTTAGTATCTCCAACTAAACAAAAATTATGGGATGAATTCATCCTGACAACCAAACAGAAAATGGGTTGATCCCATCCCAAAAAGAGAGATGTGACCATCCCATCACATCTCGTCTTGCAACCAAACACATGATAATTTGCTCATGGTTTCGTGACTTTTTTCGGGTCAAAGGTCAGTGATTAAACTGAAACATTGAGCTCGATTTTCAATTTTAAGGAGAACTAAAGTAGTGAAATTTCGGTGGTACGAAACCAAGTTTTTCTTTTTTATTAATCATTAGAAAAAATCTAGGCAATGAAAAACTGTATTTAAAATTCAAAATCTGAGTGGATTATAATAAAAAAGAGACTGATTTATTTGTTCGTGGTTTCGTGACTTTTTTCGGGTCAGAGGTCAATGACTAAACTGAAACATTGTGAGCTCGGTTTTCATTTTTACGGTGAAATGAAAAGAGAGATAGGTTATTGGTGTTTGATCACAACTTTGTCTCTACCCATTCCACATATTTAGATTTAAATTTATGTTTATAGGTTTATGGGTTCATGAATCAGGTTGGATGCATATTTGATTTAAAATCCGCGGGTACCTATAGTTTATCTATTGTTGCAACTTTAGTTTTAGATTCTATTTTAGCTTCTGCTACAACTTTTGTTAACCTATGAGTTTTCCATTTGATTTTGAATATCTGGTAGGTTCAGATATATGTTTAATTTAAAACATGTTGACTAATTTTGTAGACATGAAAATTAAAAATGTTTCACGAGTTTACTTTACAAACATAATTTTAATGTTATTGTCATTCCTAACGTAGTAGTGTTGTAAATGCAATAACTGGTCAGTTACAGTATTTTCGTCGTTACCACCTATTACGGATATGCTCAAAGGTCTCCGGCCCGGCGCCTGCCGGTCTTGTAAACCCAGGTGCAGTGGGAGTACTCGTACTTGGAGAAGATGTGAGGCATGTGGGCTTCCGTGCGTAGAGCGGTAGAGGTGCCTGCCTGCCTGCCGGCGCTGCGGCCACATGCGAAGCTATGCTCCCACCCGGCCACCCCTACGCAGCTATGCCTATGCTTCCCCAGCCAGCACGCGGCGCGCGGAATGGCGGGACGTATGCATGCTGCATCTCTGTAGGGCCATCTGGTAAGCTGTTAATCTGAATGGTGCCTCTTTGAAGGCGTTTGGTTTGGTTAGATGTATTTTACATGTTATCTGTTTACAGTATAAATTGATTATGTTAGATTTTATTTGGTTTGAATGGACTGGTATCAGATACCACGTAATCAGATTACAATATAGTAATCAGCCTATTACACTCTAACCAGGACGGTATCAGATCGTGTTACCAGAATACATTACCAGAAAAAAATGATGGGTCTAATAAGTGGAAGTGGGTCTAAATCTAAATCCAAATTTAAAGGTGAGGGGTCCTCAAGTAAACCCCAAGGGGGAACGAAGCAGGCAACCAAGAGAGGAAAGGCACCTGCGGCCTCGAGCGTGACTACGAGCCAGAGATGGGCCTCCGATGGCGAGCAAGAGTACAAGCCGGAGAGCACGCCACCGTCCGAGTCGGATCATTTAGCTCAGGAGGAGGAGGCTGGGGGGAGGATAGTGGGGAGGCTGTAGTGCGGCTGCGTGGTCCTTCGAGCCTCCCGAGGTGACCGGTGCCACTAAATCAACGCCCGCTCATCCGACCAGACGGAAATATGTAAGTTGCTCTATCTAGTCCATAATTTCTTCCTTTCGTATGTTTCTTATTTCGACACATACTAATAATTTTTCGAGACACCGGGGCAGGAACTGGATATGGATTGAACAGGGAGGCGGCGAGTACTCACGCCAGGTGAACGGCATCCTTGGGCTTCTTATCAGGGAGAAGTTCCCTGGCTTAGTTTCTATTGCCGGGAGGATTGAGCCAGCGTACTCATGGAAGCACTACAAAAGGGCGCCGGACGCCTGTGACCGGGAAGGGAGGCAGTTTGCCCACATAGCCGACCGAGTGGGGGCTGAGCTCTAGGTAAGCTTCTATTCACACTGTATTTGTCAATACTAGTCGCATTGGAACTACATAACTTTTTGTCACATCTATATACAGGACTTCTTCAGGTGTGATGAAGGGTATGAGGCTCACGCTACTGAGGTTATCAACAGAGCCGCTAAGAAGCTTGTTATTGACATGCACTACGAGATTCGTATTCAAGCCATGATCATTTATTATGCTCATCAACTTAGACAAAGAATCACAAAGAAGGATGCTCGGACCACATACTTAACTCGTGAGCAATACATGATGGTAAGTGTATTATCTTGCAACACTTTACATCTTTTCTTTATACCCTTCTCTTGGTTATGTAGGTTCCTCCGCAGTGGTGCGCTCAAGATCTTCAATGTTGGGGGCAGATTGTTGATAAGTAGTCATCTCCCTAATGGCAGAGCACTCACAATGCCTGTCGGGGTAGACGCCTACTCATGAGAGGGGCACCACACCATCAGGGCTAGCAAAACCTAAACCAGTACGTGACGAGATGGGTATGTACTTACATATTTTCTTTCTCTCGTTTGTTTGCACTCTATGGCTCTAACTGTTTTTCTGTTGCAGTCGACAGCCAACGCGGGTCAAGAATGCTCCCAAGTCATGGCATTTACTCTGGCTCACAAGGAAAGGGCAGTGCAAGGCAACACGTACAATCTAAATGACCCCGCCGAGGCATATAGCAACCCGAGCGCATATGAACGCCTCTAGGAGCCGGCCTAGCATGACATCGATGAGGAGGTGGTCATGAGGGCTGGAGGAGGCAAAAGGCATGGCCGTTATTTGATGGGCGACGGCGCGGTCGATGCTTCACACACCTCCACTCTCTCTCAAGTGAGAGCTCAGAGCTCGAGCTCAGGTCCGGGTATACGTCAGTGCTCGGACACATCACAGAGCCTCATTACCGAGCTCCAGATTAGTTGTATTCCGTTAATCCTTAAAGCCTTAAACTTTCTTTGTATTGAAATGATAATGGCATTGCGATGATGGTGTGTAGACCCAACTGGAGGAAGAGAGAAGACAAAGGATCGAGATGCAGTCCAGCGTGGAGGCTAGGTTGCAGGCCTAGATGCAGACCCAGATGCAGCAGTTTTAGGCGTAGATGATGGGTGGCTCTTATTCTGGTCAGATGGGCCAGTCTTCGTCACCGACATCACCCCCTCATGAACTCCCTGAACCTCAACCATCTCCGCACACTCCACAAAGCGGCAATGTGAGTTTTCACCCCTCTAATCATCGTTTTTGCTATATACAGTTGTGCTAAATAACTTCTTTTTGTAGTTTCAATCATTCACGTCGGGATAGAATACGCCGCCGGCGCCTTGGAATCCTTGGGAGCCACGAAATCCATAAGTTATAAATTTGAATCTATGAAGATATGTGATGTGATCGAATTGTTATTGGCCAACTTTGTGAACCTATAAAGATATGTGATGTGAACTTATGAAGTGCTTTTGTGATGTGAATTGTGAATGTGAACTTGTGATTGTGATGTGAATTGCGAATGTGAACTTGTGACTATGATGAGTTTTGGATGGAATATGAATTTGAGATGACTTTGAAATAAAATATGAATTTTAGATGAATTTTAGATATATATATATATATATGTGAATGTGCATGTGGATTTGTGAATATACGTATGTGAATGTATAAGTGGATGTTTCCCATGGTGAATCCTGTAAAAATTTCAAAAAAAAATTCAGGTTTGCCGAGACACCTTCGAACTCACAGAATCGCGTCACGTGGCACGATTCTGTGCGTTCTGGAACCCTTCGCCGAGTGCCGACTGTTACCCGTTTTGTTGTGCCGAGTGCCACGCCGGGCACTCGGCGAAGACGACGTGGCACTCAGCGAAGTGTTCGCCGAGTACCCGATAAAAAGCACTCGGGAGGGTGGGTTCGCCGAGTGTTCTTCGCCGAGTGTGACACTCGGTGAACCCTTCGCCGAGTGCAAAAGGGGCTTCGCCGAGTACCACAGGCACTCGGTGATTTTACGTTTTCCCGTAGCGCTTATTGCTAGTGTGATACAGTACTATTCCTTTTTACTGGCACAGATCAAACTTTTTGCAGTTTTTTCAGACTGAAGCGGTCGTGTAAGAATTGCTTAGTCTATTTGGCACATATTATTAACGGCTTATACTTAAAATATAGAAACATATTATGGCAAATGGCAAATTTTATATGTTAAACGAAAAAATTATGGTCATCTAATTAATAATCATAATCAATGACATAACTAATAAATAGAGATCATATTATCATTATGATTATTTTAATCTATCGCAGATGGCCTACATGCGCACGTAGACATCGAGTGTCTGAAGTCATGGGGACACGAGCCGTACCTGTTGTTTTCAGTCACTGGAACAAGTATTTTGCCTTTCATAAAATATTTCAAAATATATTAAAAGATGAAATTGCCTCTGATAAAAAAAACCATTATTGGTATGTTCAGATTTTTCATATTCTTTTCACCGAGAGCAGATGAGAACGTATGATGATTCATTGGCTTAGCTTTAAACAATGCTAAGCCAATGAACATGCTGCAGTGTTCTTCAGAAAAGGGTGTGCATCATACTGTTTACAGGGGCGGTAGGTACCAACCTTGTGATAAATATATATATGTCATCGGCATGAAGGGGAATACTAGTTCTTGTCCAGTGTCAGTGTCGCCAAAGATTGTAATCAGAACAAATCAGCAATGTGGGCAGCACCATCTTACCTGAAGTCAGCCACCGGGTTCTTCTCAATGTCCTCTTCCTAATCAGCACAATAACAGGACGACAAAACAAAGAAGGTACCCGACAATTAATGGAGAGATGTTCTACAGTCTCTGCAGCTATTGTAAACAAACCGCTTGCTTAGTATTTGTTAACTCGGAGGAAATCTTGTACTTTTGGACATGTTCCATGATACCCGTTCTTGACAGAGATCAAGTCAAACCATTCCTCTTAATTTGTTCTAGCAGCATCTTTCTTTCTTTTTTCATTAGTTCTCCTCCATGTATTGCACCAAACCAAACTTCTCTCCCTGATCACTCTTTCGCATAACTTGCATAATCTGAGGGCTAGCTCTTGTGGTTAACAATAGCTACAGAATGTAATATAATGAAATGATCAAAAGCATAGATTACCATGCTATCTATTAGTTAATCAAATGTGCAACCCTTTGCAGCAGTTACAGCATGCATGGTTGCAAACCCAGATATGCAAGGAAACAGGCAGTTGGGGTGAGCTCAGTTAATTGCTACAGTTCTTGATCACCAATAAAAAACCCAAGCTGTTGACATAGGGCCCTGGGGGAGTATAGTCACTGCTTGCAAAAGATTTCTTTCGATGGGTAGCCCATCAAACAAGGAAACTTCACCAGGCAGGCAATCAGATATATAGAAATATCAGAAGCCATGCACCTTTTATTTGTGTGCTTATGTCCTTAGCGTGTTGCCGACAGCAAATGATGCAAGTTTAGGAGAAGATACAGGCAAAGCCAGGCAAAAAGGAGGAGCTAGCAGAGAAGAAAATGACCTGCATTGACTTGTTTAGTGGTTGATCATGCCATCTTATTTCTAGCTAGGTCATATTCCTCTTGTGGGTTTAGTTGCATTAGCCTTTATTTCATTAACAAAATAAGGAAGCAGTTTAGACTAAACTGCAATACAAGCACCTTTATACCTAAGATGAAGTTTACCTTATCCCACGAAATTCGACCAGGCATCGACCTTGAGTGGGCCACATTGATCCCTCTTGCAGCCAACTACCATATAAACATAGATAAACTCATAATGTCTGAAGTAGACATCGGCTTCAAATTGGCGGTCGAATCATAGTATGTTATGCTATTATGGCATTCAGTTTATTTTGTACATTCAAAATATTTGCATATTCAATAAGGTCTCCTGCAATTTTGTTAGAGGTCCTGTAATAATGTTTGTGTTATTATGCAATAGGCATAAAACCCATAATTTTAGTAAAAAACCGCTCGCAGAGTAAACACTTAAACATCCTCAAATCCTTTCTCGTATGTGTTTTAAATCAAACACATACCCAAACATGTTAGGTACTCGAAACCCAACAAAAAATATACGGGTTCTACATGTAGCAGAAGCAGTAGTACTGCAATGAAAGCAAAAGCAGAATAATAGTAGCAGAAGCAATAGCAAAAGAAAAAATAAAAAAATTATTGATCGGATAAACCTACGAGTTTCAAACTAAACTCGTGCTTGACTCGACCTTAACTGGGTACCTGATCAGGCAAACCTATGGTCCCGTTAATACAAAATTAAACCTAAACACATACCCGTTGAATTAGATACCCGACCTATATCCTATTTTTTGTTATATAGTTATTGCCTTTTCATATAAAGCATTGCACGTGCCCCTTAATGGTTTTTCATCTAGTACACCATGGACCATCCAGTAAAGTTTTAAATCTCAAGTTCCTACCTAACCAATCTACTTTTCATAACAAGAGTGCAGACCAACGAAATTGGGTCCCAGACATTTATTTCTTTCCCTTTTTATAGCTCTGTTCATAAACTGCCTTCTTTTGAACTGTTCATAAACTAGCCGAAATGTAGAAAGTGGATTAATCACTTAACTAGTCATCATATACTTCCTCTGCTACATAAACTTTGACTAATTTTTTTTAAAAAATACCAATATTTATAATATCAAATCAGTTTTGTTAAATCAAATGTGAAAATATATATTAATAGTGTATTTATTTTATATGATAAATATTAATATATTTTATTTAAATTTAAACCTTGAAAAAAATCAAACGAATAATAATATGAAAAAGGAAATATTGTCTTATTATTTTAAACAACTACTCGATCACATCGTTCTTCTTCCTTCTCGTCTTCAGTGCATCAAATCCAAAATATCAACGACGTTACAGTCGCAGAAAATAGTACTGAAACATCCATACATGAAGGCAAGCCTTTGATCCCTTTTGTCGCCTTCGATCGGTCACTGAGCTGAGCAGATCATCATGGAATACACTACACCTGCAGGCTGCAGCCTTCTATAATGAAGGCCAGATCTGCAAATCACACAAGTTCAAAAAACACACTGCTGGTAGAGTTAGGGCACTGTACATGAGCTAATGGCTGCTACTAAGCTGCAGGTGACGACGATGGCGAATTATTAGAGCAGATAGAGAGTACTTTAATGATATGATTTGCTAAATTAGGTCAGAGATTCGCATGTCCATTAATTAATCTAACCTGAACTAAACATGGTAGAACTATACCAAGACCCAAGTTCATGAACCGTTAGTGCTTCTTTTGATCAAGGAAATTCAAAAGATTTTTAAAGAATTCAAATCTTTCAAATAATTTTTCTATGGAACTGTTTGGAAAAAGGATTTGATTCGTAAAAATCATTTGGATTGGATTCCTAAAATCCTATTCCAATAGAAAATAAGCACGAGCTCATAGAGAGAAAGAGAGTGTGCATAAGACTTATTAAAGAGAAACAAAATTTCTATTTGATAAGTCTTATGCACACACACTCTCTCTTTCACACTTGATTTCCTTAAAAAATATTGTGATTCAATTTATATGACATATCTTTAATACTATGTTTTAAAATTCTACAGTATTTTATAATATGAGACAATTTATTTTTATGTTTCTGTATTCTGCCTACGTTTTCAAAATGCTAGCTAGAAGCCCTTATATGCAAGAAGTACCTGGAAACACGTCAGTTATTTTTCAGCATTGTGACAAGGATTTCAGGCTCATGTGGACATGTGGTCTACGAAGCAGCCGTATATACGGGTCTCTAGTCTCTCCAATAGGTAGCAGTATGATGCAATCAACTGTGTAAATTTTGTCACGGTCCCGGGTAATCTTCAGCTTTTGTCTTCAGAAGCCAATGAGCTATTCATTATTCATCACAGCTCACGAGACCCCTTTGTGAGTACTGGAATTCTGAAAATTGTTGAGCAACTGCCGCATTTATGCATAATATATAAACGCAAATAAGGTGGTCAAGTATGGTACTAGCCTATGGCATATTTTTTCGAAGTCAACAAAGACTCCATTTTGTCCAATAAATATATTTGATAAAATATAAAAACATATTATGAAAATATCTCGCACTGATTTGGCTTAAGTTGTTTTTTTTGAGAACTGGCTTAAGTTGTTACTACTTCAGTTTGACTGCACACGTTTAGGACCGCATTTTCTTTGTCAGATTGATACTACAGAGTAACAACCATGCTGTCCAGGGACAAAGACGTGTGACACGGTTAGGACTTGAGCTACACCTCTATCTACTTATTTGTATTAAATTGCTATAAATTTTTTAGTTTTTTAAATAATTAGTGAATAATAATTAAATCAGCTCTAGAAGATGTGATGCGTAGTATTTTTAGGTCCCGGTGATTCTGTGTACGAACATGATTGTAAGTCGGTCAGAGTTTGCATGCATGCAAACGGAGACCTGACTTTCACATGTGCGTTCATCAGATCTCTGGTGATGACTGCAAGCGTGCTACTTCGTCAGTCATCTGCATTGCATTGATAAATTAGTTGAACATTTTGGACATTTGCAGTTCGGGAGAAAGAAGAGCTGTACCTTCCCGGCCGTACAGACTGGGCCTCTGGGGTCTGGGGCTCAGGACAGAGCTGATCAGCTGACAATGCTCCAGTTGACAAACAGCACGAAGAAAGAATATTATGAGCTCTAGACTGCCGTCGGTACAGATATCATGGAAGCTGCACCAGCTTTATCGACTCCAACCTTTTGAGTTTTGATTCACCGTTGTGTGTATATCCTCAAAACACTGAAGTATTGAGTTTGCAACATTGGTCAGTTTATATAAAAGCTTGAGCCAATAAAAAAAGACAGATAATTTACTTATGCATCAACGTGATCGAGGATATGTTCTGAAACAAGTATTTATGTAAGAATATGTTCTGAAACAAGTATTTGTGTAAAAATATGTTCTGAAACAAGTATTTGTGTAAAGATATGTTCTGAAACAAGTATTTGTGTAAGGACATGTTCTAAAATAAGTATCTGTGCAAACAATCTTATTAAAGTCCATTTTAGTGGTTTTTTAGCTTACTTATGTTTCTTTTGAACCTTATGTGTAACCGAACAGGGTGGCCGGGTTCTTAAAAAAATGAGGGCCTCTTCTTGAATGTTACCGTAGAGTATATCAGTTTAAATTTTAGACCTTAAGTTATGAGTTATTATATAGCAATCCACATGTTAAGTAGTATTTTTGTCTTTTTTTAGGGTTGCTCCTTTAGTCTATTACCTTATTAATAAACAACCATCAATATTTTCGGTTGTGTCTAACTAGATCTAGCATATTTCTTTATATTTAATGGTCCCCTATTTTTAGTTTTGCCTCGGACCACTGAAATGTTAGGGCCAGTCACACATAGTAAGGAAGGAACAAGGTAACTCTGATCCAAAACCCCATATTCAGCAAGCATATGCAGAGTTCTTGCAGTTTTATGTCACAAAAGAAAAGAAGCAATTCACAATCAAAGAACACATGATATTCTGTTTGGGTTGCATATACGGCACACATTACTGGTGGATGTGGGATGATTGGTCCTAGAAGAGATGAAAAATCTTAGGAAATGATGATTGGATTCTCCTCCTCTATGAAATTTCAGTAGATTTTTCTTTCTATAAAGCATAACTTTTCAGTGCTTGCTATATTACCAGGCAAATTGTAAAGAAGATCATGTTACATCAGCACTGTATTTTCAGAGAGGCCAATGCAGAGATGCAGGGGAAAAAGTTGAGGCCTTCAGGGGAGGGAGGGTGGGACAGGTGATCTGAAGGAACTATCTTACATGTTTTGCGTGCATGGGGTGCCAATCAGCATGCATATCGAAACAACCCACAGTGACGCAGAGCAGCAACCATTTCGCAAAGCGATGGAGAAGAGAAGAGAGAAAAGATTTGCTGATGAGCTGACGGGAGTTGCTGCATGCTGCTGACCTTGGATTAGTTTCTCAAGTAGTAAACACGACGACGCTTTTGACAAAAAGCCCTTCAGTTGCTTCACCTTGACTGCAATGCAGGCAGATGCCAAACTGCTAGGTGACAACCGGCGTGAACTCATCCAATCATTATACATTTACGTGCTACATGCTTGTGCACACGATGGGAGACTGTAACCTAATCAACCGTGCATGCAGGGAAGGTGCATTATATTTGCTTCTGAATTTCAACATGCACACAGATGCTAGATGGCTAAATATACGACTGCATGATGCAGAGAAGTGTTGAAAAAGTCAAAGTTTTTAAATTTTGACTAATAACCAAGCTAAAACATGCATTTTTATGTTATGTATGTGATATAGTTAAATTCTTACAGGAAAGCACTTTCTTTTGATATTAATTTTATACCTATTGATAATATATTGTGAAAGAAATTTATGGTTAAAAGTTAAAAGTTTTGTGTTAAATATCACGTCAAATATTATATCTATGGAGAGAGTAAGTATGAAGGGAAAAACATGTATACCTTGAAGCATTTGTAATTACAAATATGTCGGTTCACATGAACATCAAATTATCGTTTATACCTGAATTTTCTGTACCATGTCATGCACAGATCAGAGAGCAACCATGGTCCATGGAAGCATCTTTTCCGTGCATGCATGCGTAGATAATAAAACTATAAAAGGCTTGTGACGTATGGACACAATAGTTAAGCTACTACCAGTAGCCTACTACTGCCACTCGATCACAACTGTCTGAATTGTGGAGCTAGTCAAGTAGACAGATCACACTATTCCCCAATTTCTTTCAGTGGGACACGAACCATGCTATACTCTCTCTGGGCTCTAGCTGAAAATTCTATCCTCTTGCGTGCGCAGGCTAGCAAAGTCTCCTCTGCACTAGTAAGCTCTAGCTGCACGATCGCAATAGAAAAATGCAAAGTGATTCTGCATATAACGGGACAAAGACCACTAGCAGGGGACATGTTCAGGTCAGGCACCATTGCCCCAACCAGTACATAAGCAAGCAGCCATTGTCCGGCCACTACTTCCAGCTGGAAGTATTCAGCATTTAGATTCAGTAGGCATTGCTTCAGTTCAGTTAAGTTCAGTTCAGAGTTTGCCATGGGAAGATCTCCCTGCTGCGATGAGACTGGCCTCAAGAAGGGCCCATGGACACCAGAGGAAGATGAGAAGCTGCTCCAGTACATTCAGAAGAACGGCCATGGCAGCTGGAGGACCCTCCCGAGGCTTGCAGGTACAGTTAACCAGTCCACGTCTGCAAACTTCTTATGACTGTCAAAACACCACCGACTCCACTGCAGTTGCATTCAGATTATACTAGAGTTGAATTAAAGTGCAGTGCCAATAACAAAGTGTTAGACCATGGTAAAATTAAATTCTTCTCATGATTCGAACAGCATTATGTTTGCACATTGATTGTAGAATTAACACGTACATGCACATGGTCGCGTTTGGAACGCAGGAATTTGACAGAAAACGGTTTAATTCCTGCATTCCAAACGACGCCTGAAGATATAGACCTTTTTTAGATTCCTGTCAAACTGATCCTTGAATTACTTGTGATGCATGGCGATTGCAGGGCTGAACAGGTGTGGCAAGAGCTGCCGGCTGAGGTGGACGAACTATCTGAGGCCGGACATCAAGAGGGGCAAGTTCTCGCAGGAGGAGGAGCAGACCATCCTCCATCTCCACTCCATCGTCGGCAACAAGTACGATTCTCTTCACCGATCAGTGCGTCGACTCGATCGCCACGATCTCGATCTCATGCATGAACTGATGAGCTTACGTGAGCGCCAATGGATTCGGCGATTCGCAGGTGGTCGGCGATCGCGACGCACCTGCCGGGGAGGACGGACAACGAGATCAAGAACTTCTGGAACACGCACCTGAAGAAGCGCCTCATACAGATGGGCTTCGACCCGATGACGCACCGGCCGCGGACAGACTTCTTCGCCGCGCTGCCGCAGCTCATCGCTCTCGCCAG
>KE373101.1:997781-1012883 GCA_000418225.1 Zizania latifolia
GAAAGAGGTTAGTGGGAGCACGGTGCAACTCGAAGAGATTCGAGAACCACTAGAAAGTGTTTTAGCTCCTATTGAACCGCAACTCGACATGCAAGATGTTGTAGAGCCTATTGTCGAGACACCAGCCCCACGTCGGTCGGAGAGGTTGAGTCGTGCGTCCGAGCGGTTTGCGTTTTTAATCACTAGGCAGCGCGACATATTATTGTTGGACAATGATAAACCTAAGACCTATTCGGAAGTGGTGTTGGGACCAGACTCTGAGAAATGGCTTGGAGCCATAAAATCCAAGTTAGAATCCATGAGAGAGATTTGAAACTTGGTCGATCCACCTGATGGTTTAAAAACTATCGCGTGTAAATGGATTTTAAAAAAAAGATAGACGTTGATAGAAATGTTCACATCTATAAAGCACGATTGGTAGCGAAAGGTTTTAGGTAGATTCAAGGTGTTGATTATGATAAAACGTTTTCATCCGTCGCTATGCTAAAGTCTATCCGGATCATCCTAGCAACTGCCGTATTTTATGACTATGAGATATGGCAAATGGATGTCATGACGGCTTTCCTTAATGGAAACCTAAGTAAGGATGTGTATATGACACAGCCTGAATGTCTTGATGATCTAGAAAATGCTGGGAAAGTTTGCAAGTTGCAAAGGTTCATTTATGGGCTGAAGCAGGCTTCTCATAGTTGGAATTTTTATTTTGATGAGGGAGTCAAAGGATTTGGCTTCATCAAGAATGAAGAAGAGCCTTGTGTTTACAAAAAGGCTAGTGGGAGGTCACTCGTGTTTTTAATCTTATATGTAGATGATATATTATTAATCGAAAATGATATTTCTATACTAGATGTTGTCAAGTCTTCATTGAGAAAAAATTTCTTAATGAAAGATGGTAGCATACATTTTAGACATAAAGATCTATAGAGATAGGTCGAGAAGGCTAATTAGATTAAGCCAAAGCATATACATTGACAAGGTATTGAAACGGTTCAATATGCAGAATTCAAAGAAAGGTTTTCTGCCAATGAACCTCTATTGTGATAATAGTGGTGCCATTGCGCAAGCCAAAAAGCCTAGGTCGCACCAGAAGTCCAAACACATACTTCGACGCTATCACCTGATCCGTGAGATTATAGATAGAGGTGATGTGAACATATGCAAGGTGCACACGGATTTGAACATTGCATATCCATTGATGAAGCCTCTCTCACAGCTCGAGCATGAGGCGCACTTGAGCTCTATGGATATTAGATACTTACGTGAGTGAGTCGAGTGTATGTGAGAAAAAATTGTTTTGTCTATACTGATATATATTTGGATAATTGGTTATCTTGTTCCTTGAATAAATATCTCTTGCATTGATCAGCAAGTGCGTGACTTGTTTGTGAGACTATTTGTGCTACGATGTCATTCTAATTGATCCCTAATCTGATATTGTCATGTGGGACAGTGATGATTTATAGATTAGCACATCTATCTGATTGATAATCAAGTTTCGCAAATCATAAACATAGAGATGTCAAATCAGTGATGTGGACTCATGTTAGTGAACATGGAGTTGGATAGACCCACTTTGAGATACTGTTGGGATTATTATTTTATATGTGTCATCAGTTATCATCTCAAATGGTGTACCTGCAGAATCCTATGACCTGAGATCGTCATTGATTCCAGAATGTGTAGTGCACACTTAGGGGCTTCCAAACGCTATTTCATAACAGGATAGTTATAAAGGTTGCTTTCGGGTGTGTTATGAAACATGTCATGGGATGTGAGCGGTCAAGATGGAATTTATCTCTCCTAAATAATGGGAGAGACGTCTCTGGGCCTCTCGAGGTAGTCGGATTGGAAAGTGCGTGGCCATGCCATTATGATCAAAGAGTTGATCATGATTGAATCCACTACTTGATCGAGGGAAGTGTCGAGCTGTCAACAAGGGTGGCACGAATCTCGCCTTGAGCTTAACTGATGTCGTGTGGTAAAGGGATTGTTGCGTGAGTATATCAAGGTTCAGAAAATATGATTTTGACTTTATATACTTTCGGGGGTCAATATGTGCTGCTAGGTACCGCTATTGATCGACGATTCGGAAAGGGTTTCTAAGAAGCGGCCGTTTGCATATGAACCTATCGGGTCATACGCTTAAGGGGATTGGATTTTAAAGCTTACAAGAATTGGCTCTTGTGCAAGTGGGAGATTGATGGAAATGTGTCTAAGAGAATTCTGGGGAAACCGGAAGTTCTGGCTTAGAGCCGAAAGTTTTGGGTTTTGGAGCATCCGGAAGTTTCGGTCAGACCGAAAGTTTCGGGCCAGCCCCAGTTTTGGTTTTTGGAGGATCTGAAAGTTCCGGTTAGACCGGAAGTTTCGAACCTACCTAGACGAACCGGAAGTTCCAGGTGAGACCCGGAAGTTTCGGGTCAAAATAAATTCGATACAGAATGTTGTTTTCGGAAATTCCGGTTGGATCGAAAGTTTCGGGTCCGAAAGTTCCGGTTGGACCAGAAGTTCCAGACAGAAATAAATTCGATACAGAATATTATTTCCGGAAGTTCCAAAATAGGCGAACAGATTAGATTTGTTAGACTTTAATACAGATTAAAAGCCCATAATGGGGCACTATATAAAGAGAGGAGTTGTGAACATGAAAGGCTGCTGCTGCTGTTGCTCCTGGTTGAGAACCCTAGCTGCCACCTTTTCTCTCTCCTCGATTGCAAGGGTTGTGATCGATCTCCCGGATCTCGCGAGTAGTGCTAGCACACCGGCGCGAGGTGATCCTCTGCCCGGACGTGTGGATATCATGGAGACACTGCTCCAATAGCTGTGCTTGTCTTCTTCCCGTGGAGTTCACCGGATCGTCGGATCGCGTCGTCTCCATCATCAGATCACCGACAAACGGACGGAAACATGAGGAGCAGCTCGAGGACGTGCTTCACCGACTCTACTTCCGCTGCCCGAGCGTGTCTCAAGGCTCGAGGTAACAATCTATGATCCCATTACACGCATGGTTCCTAGGCTAACGGAGTAAATTTTTTAAATTAAGCGCTAGCGTAGCCTCCCCATAACCCAACAGAAGGGACGGATTAACACCTCTTGTCGGCCGTCGGCGAGGCGGGTCGACCCCTCGAGGATGCTCAGGGAGTAGCGCCTGCGAGAAGTACGTAGCGTTACACTGCGGCTAGGCACATCAGACCGCCTGGGTGGTCAAACATCAGTACAAGACAATAACAAAGGACGAAACGAAGCAAAAAACAAAGAGCGGAAGGACATAGGCTCACCTATGATCGAGGGTTCGAGACACAGTACGCTGCGAACCCGAGATCGTCCAGAAAGCTTGGCTTTCCGGTGAAGGAGTCGAGGTATTTTGCAACCTTAGCCCGGGGCATCCACCCGGGCTCTTGAGCTCGAGGGTCAAAGGACTCGACCACCTCATAGGCTGCCTTGTCCCGGGCCTGCAGCGAGAAGATCCATCGCAGCAAGAAGCAGGCCACAACCTCGATCCCGGTCAGCCTACTTGCTCGGAGCCCCTTCACCACGTCGACCAGCTCCCAGACCTGATCTTCATCGATCGAGGAACACTGATCGCCCTAGCTTGTCAGGGATGTTGGTTTGGGACCAATGTCCACCTCGAGGGCTAGAGGATGGTTCGTTCCATAGAACCACTCCGCCTTCCACCCCTTGTTCGAAGAGGTGATGGACATCCGTAAATACTCACTGGACCGCCCAGGGTGGAGTTGGAGAGTCACCCCTCCGATTGCGTTGTTCCCATCGAATGGTGGAGAATGTAATAATATCAGAAGAGGTTCCAGTGTAGATCCACTCTCAAGTACGCTTTGCACAAATACACGAAGACAGCGATGTGGAGGACTGAGTTGGGCGAAAGGTAACCGAGGGCAATTTGGTAGTGGTGGAGGAGGCCCCGGAGAAACTAATGCTCTGGTAGGCCTAGCCCCCGCTCTAGGAAAGACTTGAATAAAATGGTCTCATGGGTGTTCGGCGTCAGGAACTCCTCCCCCTTCGCCGAGTGCCACCCTGACACCGCCCGCTCCGGCAGGAACCCAGCCGCCATCAGGTCCCGTAGCTTGTCCTTGGACATCTTCAACTTTTCCCACCCCATCGATGGCTGCAGAGAAGATGGAGAAGGAGGCAGGCTCGTGGAGACCATCGGCTTGAACTGGAATAGCTGGCGAGCCTTTCGGTAACAAACGATGCAGCCGCAGTGATGGCCTAGGCGGCGAGGAGCCAGAAAGATGAACGAAGAAGAAGAAAAAGCAAAAGGACCAGCGGTTGCGAAGGGAAAAGATTCAAATGAACAGCATGCATTTCGGGGAGCAAACGAATTGGCTTAAATACCTCCACGGCCACCGCACGAAGAAGGGGCGTGATAACTGTAATTGGGACGCCGCCTCGATCGTCTCGCCCGCAGTGATGAAGGTAACCTGACGGTTCCATTCTCTGTCCATTGGCTGCCTTCGCACGTGGTTCGGTCAGGGCTGGAACGTCTCTTCAGTCATTTCATACTAGACGCGCATTAAATGCGAGGGCGAAGTGCTTTCTGGCGCAGTTGGTGAAGTCCATGACGGCTCAGATCCTTTGTGCTGGTGGGTCCCATACTTGGGGGCTCGCGCACGCCTGAAGACCTTCATGTTCGAGAGCTCGCACACCTGAAGACCTTCGCGCTCGAGGGCTCACGTGCTCGAGGGCTCACGTGCTCGGAGGCTCGCCTGATCCGAAGTGCGAGTCTCTGGGACTAAAAATCCTCGAGAGCTTTCAAAGCTCAATATGCCTCGACCCCGTGGGCATCTAGATGCGCGAGAGGTCCGAACAATAGGACATCAATTTATTGAAAGATTCAAGATCAATTTCTTTCCAGTTCATCACAAGTTCAAGACTTCAAGCACGATCTTTTTTAGCGAGGTCTCGATAAAGACATGATTGTGAAGCAGAAGATTATTATTTGCAAGATATTCTTGGACCCTCAAGCAAAATATTCTATTTAACTCGAGGCTCGGGAGCTACACCGTGTAGGTGCACCTATGCGGTGCACCACACACGAAAGAAGGCGAACAAATGCTTTTTTCAAGGATATTAAAGTTTGATAAAGATGTTGAAATTCCAAATCAAAAGAGAGTTCCTCACAGCTTGTTTTTGCCAAAGATTTCTTTAACCAAGCCGAGAAGAGCTCAGGGGCTGCTGTCGGGGATTTGACCCCCGGGTGCCTCACAGTTGGGCTTACCAGACCAGACCAAGGGCAGGCCGTGACCGTCCGATATGGCCAATAAATAGGGGTTTGATTCTGATAAGGAAAGTGGAGTCCTTATCGGGTAGTTAATCTTTAAATATATTATCTACGGGTTTATTTGTACCAGAATTCTTGTAATTAGGGATTTAGTACCGAAGTTTGATAGGGAATCCAAGTCCTACTCGGGATAGAGTCCTGAGATTGTTAGGCTTACCTCTTGAGTATATAAAGGAGGCGAGACCCCCAGAGGCAACTCAACTCATCTAGCTCATCATCAAGCCTTAGCATATTTTTCTTGCTTTCGACGTCCAAGCCTTAATAGCTTGATTACGTCGTATTATAAGATCCACCATCATAGTAGACACCAAAACACTGGACGTAGGGTTATTATCCTCCGGGAGGTCTGAACCAGTATAAACATTGGCTCTTGTATTCTAGAGTCGACCATCGGGTTCAAAGACGCTGCGCTTTCCTTACACATATCTAATCACCACCTCGGGTACCCCCTTAAGTGGACTGATTGGTGATTCACCGACACTCCATGTATAAAAATACAAGAAACAATCAACCTTTCTCCATTTTTCTTGGTGAGGCGCCGGTATATATTGTGAGTTGATAGATGTACCATGTAGTTATTGTAATCCAGTTTATATGTGGACTTATAATAACCTAAAGCAAAATAAGCCATGAGCTATTTATTAACCTATATTATTGCTAGTATATATTATTATGTTTGGATGATAACGTACTTTTCCGCCTTCAAAATGAAGGGTTGAGTGCTAAGATTTGAGTATGACATAACAGTAGATAATTTCTATAAAAACACAATACATATTTGTCTTATTAATAAATTGAAAAAACTATATTCTATTAGCTTATTGGATTACTATATATAATCTAAATTATAAATTATAATAAGTTAGTTAAATAAGCTAACTATTTATTTACGGTTTTAAAGTTAAATTATTATAATTCTAAGCTAAAACTAACATATGTACTCGATTCGATCACAGGCTAAAAGCCGGTGAATCACGTGGTTACATGTGGCATATATATACTATCAAAATTATCCATATAAGTAACATATTTCTAAAAGTAAATGAGGTGGCTCAATGTGAGCCGATCTAGCTGACGGCAGTGCAGTGAAACGTGGAGTTAGTTGCGGTTGCTAAAGAAATCATGGATAAAAGTTGTTTCTATTACATATACACTCTTGCAACACATGTGATTTTCTAGTATCTCATTTATATATATACTCTTGCAACACACTATGATGTATTTGGTTGTTTGGATTTGGACCAGCGGATTTAGGTTCCACCATATATTTTAGTTAATATATGTGTTTGGATGCTCGACTTTACTGTAGCAACTTGGTTTTTTATTCGTAATCGTAGAGCAGCCTAAATCGGCGTTCCCCACAGATCTAGCACCGAACGAAGAGAGAGTGACGCTAGCTTTACTTCGCACAAGTAAGACTCCTCCCACGCCTCCCCGCCGCCGCCCCGCGTGCTGACTCTGCGTGCCGTCTCCCCGCCACCGTCGCCCCCACCGAGTCCAAGCCGTCGCCCCACAGAACTCCTCGTCGCATCTAGAGCAGTATCTGCATCCAACTTTGGTGTTTTTGTAAAAAAAATGTGAAGACTAGTTTTGATGTTAGGGCAGGAGAGTATTTGAACATTCTTCTGTGCATTATGTTTAGCATTTGCCCCGTTTTCCCTGTGCCAGAAATTTTGACCAGAACAGATGGTGCTACCAGCTCGATTGTGAACAAGGATTTGGTTGGGTGATACTGCTGTAAGCATCAGTCCGAATAACTAGATACTTTATAGATGAACTTTTATTTTTCTAGTTTTATAGCATGTGTTAAGATATTCAGTCAGAAAAAGTATTCTATCTGTTTGACGTTCTGTTTTCTAATTATTATGATCAAGACCACTATACACCGTGGCTAGACGTTATTTCGGATCTTTTCCAAAATTACCATAGCTGTCAGCACCACAACTTTTAACTAAATAAATTGATTAAGCGTAAAATTCTAAAAAAAATGTGTAGAGGGATAATCATACCACCTCTCACACCCAAGGTCATAATATTCCACTAAAACAACCAACTAAACACAAACTCGTTTAGTCTATATCCGCTTATTCAGTCTCACATACAATCAATCAAATATTCTTCTTTTTCAGAATATGACTCCACTCATCCAGCTTCTCCACATCCAGAAAATACAATCTCACCTCTCAAAAACAACCAAACACACCCAATATTTTGCCAGCTTGTAGAATTGCAAGTTTGCACGTGTTAATTTTAATATTTTAGGTATTTTTAATGCATCTTGATCCCGTTTATCCACGTGTATAAATCACAAAAATTTAAGAAAAGTTCATTTTACTCACTTCAACTAATTTATTGGAGCCTATAACCCGTAAACTACTTAATATATCATTTTAATCCATGAATTAATGAAATTTGCTCAGTTTACTCTACAATGACATTTCTCTTGTTGTTTTATTTATACAATTCATATTTTACGATGAAATTCTATGGGATGATAGATTACATTACACTCTAAGTCTCAACATTTTTTCGTTTGAATTTTTTACTGTTTGCATATGCTGAAAATACCTAATATGATTTAAACATAGAGATTTAAAACCACATACAATCTATCATGACAAATTTTGAAAATATTTTTGATTTTAGATTATGTTGTGGTCCATGTCTCTACAAAATTTCAGCTTTATATATGACTTTCTAAAGAGGAAAAAAATATCATTAATGAGTAAAGTAATCCATTTTCAATATTTTAGGGATAAAATGATCCAAAAATAGTTTAAGAGTTAAGTATCAGCTCAAATAGTAAAATGTTTTTTTCAAAATTAAACTAAAATATTATGTGGGCCGAAAATTCAGTTGAGCCTAAGAGGTCTCGTGGATGGCCCGGCCCAACGGTCGGCTTGCTCCAGCGCGCCCGCCTCTTCGAGAGAAAAAACGCGCGTCGATAAGATTTTCCTCACTGGGAGAGCCCACGCACGGCGCACCCACCCCCCCTGCGCGCACACACAGACACACTCCCGTCCCCGACTCTGCCGCTCCACGCCCGCGCGGCGCCGGAGACCTAAACCCTAGGTCTCGGCTGTGTCGGCGTCGGCGTCGGCGGGGGCCGTGGGAGCGCCAGCGCCATGTCGCATTTCGGGAGGTCGGGGCCGCCGGACATCCGGGACACCTTCTCGCTCCTCGTCCTCAACATCAGCTTCCGTGAGGGAACCCTAGCTCGAGTGGAATCCCTAGACCGACCGCTCGCTCGCTCCATCTTCTAATGCGTCCCCGCCTCGTAGGTACCACGGCCGACGACCTCTTCCCTCTCTTCGACCGCTACGGCAAGGTCGTGGACGTCTTCATCCCGAGGGATCGGAGGTGAGGAGCCGCGCGGCCCCGAGGCGTTCCGCGTTTGTATGTTTTGGGTGTTGGTTCTGTTCATCGTAGGCTGCATGTTTCCTCAAAGTTTGTTTCCGTTCTAAGGACTGGGGATTCGAGGGGATTCGCGTTCGTGCGCTACAAGTACGCGGAAGAGGCGCAGAAGGCTATAGATCGGCTTGATGGTGCTCGTCCCTCTTTTTTAACTCCTTCGTTCTTGTAGTCTCGTTCCGAATTTCGACGATGGGCTGATGTTTTCCCCTCTGTGCAGGGCGTAACGTGGATGGGAGGAACATCATGGTGCAGTTTGCCAAGTATGGCCCCAATGCGGAGCCAATGTGAGTGGGGTTCCTCTTTTGATCTAATATGGCGTCAGTATCTTACTATATATGTGCATTGGTGGGTGGTTATTTTCTCAACATGGTAGCCATGCTATTTGTACTGTTTGTTTGGTGTGCTGTTAATGGATCTTGATTTAATGTGACAAGCAGCAGTATGCCAGTATCGAATCATTGTATGCATTAATAGCCTAAGAGGGAATGTTGATGGGATTGATGGTTCTTCTCATGACTAACAGTTGTTCAATTTAGTTTTATTGTATAAAATACTGATTGGATATCAACAATGTAGTTATGAAATGCAACTCCGAACTTTTTATGGACGTCATCCTTAAGATACTGTGCTCACACGGATCAAACAAAAAACTAAAAAAGGGAGGGGAAGTTTGCTGCTATCTCTACATTACTGATGGTTCAATAGCCAAATGAGTATTGACTAAAATCTTGATGGACAATGGAACACATCATTGATTTAATTTAAAGTTATATAGCTTATATATTTTTCATTGAGGTACTACCAAAATTTTCAGTGTGGATCTAATTAGTACATCTGAGATTTGCATATGCATTCATATGGATGCTGACTGTAAATGCACAGTTAAAAGCTTAGCTCTGAGGCGCAACTACAGGGCTGACCCTATCTTAGTTCAAGAAACATGAAATTTCTGTTGATATATTAATGGAATTTCGCCATGTAGTTAGGACACAACAACCCTATCATCACTTGCTTGCATTCTTTTTTTTCATTTATTTAAATTCGTAATACACATCTGTTTGTTATTGTCGTCTACTTATGTAAATGAAGTCATCATAGCTTACTCTAGTTTTGTTTATGTACTTTCAATTTCTGTAGACGGAAAGGAAGGATCATAGAAGAGGCTGAGAAATCACAGGAAAGGTCAAGAAGCCGTAGCCCAAGACCAAGGTGAAAGCCTTAATACATTTTGCATTACTTTTGGACTTTTTAAAATCATGGTTCAAAAATACATTTTCCATATATTTCCTTGTTGGCTTCAATGGTGTAGACAGGTTACTGTTTTTCATCATGGAATATGGACATCTGCTCTTTTTTTCAAAGAATATTCATCTGCAATAGCGCTGTTACATCTATTATTGCAGAGAAGCTTCTTACAGTATAAATGTCTGAGCAGTGGGCTTTTTTACCAGGTTTCTATAAATTTTAGTAGTCCAGGGAATTTATGGCATTTATTGTTTCAATCAGACACAGGGATGACAACAGAGACAGAGAGCGTAGGAGGCGAAGTCGCAGCAGAAGCAGAGAAAGGCATGGTTGTGACAGGGATAGGGACTATCGTCGTCATAGCAGAAGTAGAAGCCAAAGCCAAAGCTTAAGCCCTGAGTACAAAGATCGTCGTGGAGGAAGGGATGATGATAAGCATAGGAGCAAGAGCAGGAGCAGGAGCAAGAGCAAGAGCAGGAGCAGGAGCAGGAGTCGAAGCCGCTCATATCATAGGTGCTTCACTGCTTTGTGATAGTCCATTACTTGGTTATTGGCTTATTGCTTTTTTGTCTCAAACGGCTAATTTGATATCTTCTGTTAGTGCGTCACCTAATCGACGCAGTGCTAGTCCTAGCAAGAGACCAACACCACACAGGAGCCCCACTGACAATGGAAGTCCTGAAAAACAGACAAATGGAAAAGGTTCACCTCCTTCACGTAGTGCTTCACCGTTACCACATCGCGCTGGCTCTCGTAGCTCAGGTAGTGATGGCAAGGTAAGGTTGAGATTCTGCAGCTTGTTATAGGGTATTGTTCCTCTGCATGTGTTGTGTGCCCATATAACTTCTGGAAACTAAATCTGTTTTCAGGAATAAAACTTGTTGATCCAGTGATGCTTAAGAAGTCTTTTAATGGGACTAGAAAATTTGGCTGAGCCTGATCAGAATATCACCAAGGTTGCTAGTCTGAGGTTTCTAGATTGTGTTTTCTGGTACTGTCAGAATTATGTTGTCGGTTTGTATTTTTACCTCTATTGTGCTTTACCTCGATACTGTCGTATTAACTTCTGTTAAAACATTTGCCATTTTCTAGTTATCTGTTCGTGAGATGGGTTGCTGTTTACTAGTAATGATATTGCCCGGGATTGATCATGGTGGATGATGTTCTAGCTGTTAGTCTTTGTTGTTGGTGTGGTGCCCATGATGGTGCGGCTGTTGACTCTGGTGATGGTGCTGATGCTGATGCTGATTATAGACCTGATGTAGAGATCAACACTGATGCTGTTCACAGCTTATCATGATGACCTCGACAGTTTCTAGAATTGTTTTTGCTCGAAAGATTCTCAATCAAAATCATGAAATTCCATTTGAATCTCATGATTGGTAAGAATTTTCTTGCACAACAATCCCCTTACAGGTTCATTATATGCTTATCTTATTCCTCATATTTTCCTCTTTGGCAAAGGTTTGTCAGCAGTTCATCTCTGGCCATGCTGTCGAGCGACAACAAGATGTGCAGGCATCATTATGCGGTCATGTACTGCTAGCTTTTTCTTTGCAGATGAATGGAGATGTCATTAGAGGGAGCCTCGATCTATCCCTCTGGATTCTGATTTGCTGAGAAGTTTTAACGCTAGTTATCTGGTGCTGATAATTTGCTGGATAGAACTGTAAACTTTGGATTACAAACAGTAGAATTACCAAACTCTTAGTTTTATCGAAAGTTTTAGTGAGCTGCATAAAAGTTGACAGTATCATAATCTAACGATCTAATCACTTGAAATTGGTAGATACCAAATTCTATCAAGAGTTACAGTGAGTTGTTTGGCCTGGTTGAAAACTGGATGAAGATGGCAGATCCGTAGGCTGCTTCTAGTAGACTCACTTGCAGGGAAGCTGCTAGATGTACTGTTAATTTTGAGGTCGTTGGATATGCAGTCTAACACGTCTTCGTCCTGCAAGCACACTTTCAATCTGAGTCGGCCTGGCGTACTTGCAAGTTGCAAGCAGTGTTTGTTTACGATTTGTTGTGGGTAGATCAATTGCTGCCGACCTGTTTGAATCCAGTATAACCTTCCTGTTTGTTAAATTTGAATATTCTGTACCATTTAATTTATTAAAAAAAAGTAAATGTCGTACCAAATTTTTTACTGTTGTTTCATAAATTTTCTTTACATTCCTATATTTTAAAATTTTTTCCCACATTTATTCAAAAATTTTCTACATTTTTTGAAACCAACTAGTTAGGGTCTGTTACGATTCAAAGCGATAACTGAACCAAATTGTTTGGTAACCATTCTGTTTATTCACATAAAAAAAATTAATTCAAAATTTAGAATTTGAATTTTAACTGTTTCCAGCACAGCCTTTTCTGCCGTGCCTGATTTCCAGACCACAAACGGTTTTTGAAACCCTCTTACTGCTTGGTAGGGATGAAAACGGATCGGACAATAGATATTAGTGATATCATATTATTTTTATATTTTTTTATTCGGATTCGAATACTTTGGATACGGATACGAAAACGAATATTATCATATACGAATACAGTTATGGATATTTATCGAAAAAAAACTGTCTAGTAGATAATAAACATTCTTCAAAATTAGAATTTTTTTAATTTTAAATCTTTTAAAAGATCGTATTTCTTTTTAAAATCCTAAAGAAAATATAGCATTCACTACGGAAAAAGAACTCTTTGCCGAGTGCCTAGTTCTTTGTCGAGCGTATTTTTTCAGGCACTTGGCAAAGAGTTGGACACCCGGCAAAGAGTTGTTTTTTCTATAGTAAATGTTATATTTTCTTTATGATTTTAAAAAGAAATAGGATCTTTCAAATTTCTGGGAAAAAATACTCGGCAAAACCGAAAGAGTCACCATTTTGTGTGAAAAAAGTGTTTCGAGCCTATATAATATTTGCAACTTGGTTTGAGCTTCAAATTTTTTGTACACTCAAAATACAACATATCTTATTTCATATAAAAAATTTGTATTTTTCTAGGTCTGTTTACTATTTTTAATTCATTAAGTACATTTCTAGGGTTTAAATTGAAATAGGTGAAATTTGAACTGCAAGTGCTTCAAATAATGAACCAAAATTTATAGAAAAATTATATTCATGTTTTTGAGTCTATTTTTAGTTCTTATCCACTAAATTGAAAGAAATTTTAGAAAATCTAGGTTGCGCCACTCGATTAGAAATGTGGAGCTTAATGGTTTTTTAATTCTTAAAAAATCAAATAAAGTCTAAAAAACACGAGACATGTCATGGTGTTATGATATGACACATAGATGCTGTGATAAAATTTTAAAAATATTTTAAGAAAGTTGTCACGTACGATGTTAAGAAAGTCGGAGATTCTTTGAAAACAAATTAGGATTTAAAGAAGGAATGTGTTAGGTTTAAAAGCATATCAACGGTTAAATCTTCATTTGAACTTGAAACTTTTTATACGATCAAAATACAATATAGATTATCTCATGCAAAAAATTGGTATTTTTCTATGTCAGTTTACTATTTTTATTTCATTAAGTGTGTTTCTATGATTTATATTGAAATAGGTCAAATTTGAACTGCAAGTGCATGAAATAATGAATCAAAATTTGTAGAAAAATCATATTCATATTTTTGAGTTCATTTGTAGACCATACCCACTAAATAAAAAGAAATTTTGAAAAATCTAGGTTGCGACACTCGATTGACAACGTAGAGTTTAGTTGTTTTTTAATTCTAAAAAAATCAAATGAAGTACGAAAAACATGAGACTTATCATGGTGTTATGATATAATATGTAGATACTATGATAAAAATTTAAAAATATTTCGAGAAAGTTGTTATGTAGGATGTTAAGAAAGTCGGAGATTCTCCGAGGACGAATTAGGATTTAAAGAAGATTTTTGGATTCTAAATATTTTAAAAGATTATATTTTCGTTTAAAATTCTAGAGAATGATAGATTTTTACTCTTAAAATCTCCCCTTTCAAAACAGAAAATATTTTTTTCTTTTATTTTTTTCTTTATTTTTCTTTATTTTTTTTTCTTTTCCTCTTTCTTCTTTCTTCTCTTTTCCCTCTTCCCTCTTTCGTCCGTTTCCTTTGTTTCCTTCTTTCTACTTTCCTTTCTCCCACGCTGGCACCGTGCCTCGGGTGGCGGCCGCGGCGGATCGCTCGGCGGGGAGCGTAGCGTTTAACGGCAAAATTTAGTGAGGCCGGCCCAAGTCCAACAAAGTTTCGGTACGGTCAATGGAAGTCAAGGAGTCCGGTTAAAGTACGGTCAACGAAGCCCGTCCGCAACATGTACGAGTGATCGGATAAAGATACAGTTGGGAGAGAAGCCGATAAAGAAGGAAGGGTGAATTTTCTGCGGAATCGATTACAATCGTATCAACATAGGACGGCATGTCTCCGGACTATAAATATGTAACTCTTAGACCTAGTTTAAAGAATCAACCAACAAATCAACAAACAACTCTCGACGCATCGCCAAACTTGCCACCGGCGAGTTCTTGCTCTCTCGCGGGGCTGCATCGTTTCGATCTCCGACGAGAGGTAAGTTCCGCCAAATATGTATTGATTAGTAGATCTAAGGCTTCATCGGTTAGGTCCGACATCTTAATCTATGTATCATTCATGCTGTATCAGGTGCGTGGTTTAGATCAAATATATTAATCTAAGGCTTCATCGGTTAAATTCGACATCTTAGTCTATGTATTTGATTCATGTCACGTATCGTTCATCTAGATGAAGTGTGCTCCGATATGTTTAGCATTATGGTTTGCTGTGATTTAGCGACTGTATTGGTTCGGTCCAATCTTGCGGTTATAGTGAACGATAATGCGAACACAGATCGGGCATGTTGAAGCCAGATTCTATCAGAGTATAAGCCGATAGGTTATCTCTGCGTATTTATCTAATCGTTGTATCAGGTATCGGAATTGGGCGATACACATCGGCCTAGCATCATTACATTTGTCTTGCTTTTATGTCCCGATATCGGCTCCGATACTAATCCCAGATGATTTTACAGATTAGATGGTTTAGGCTGATGGTTCTATCTCGATAGTAGATCTATTCTTCATGTCATGCATTCGATATGCCACGTCATACAATTTTCATCATGTTATTATTACGTTTTATTTATCTTATTTAA